>BPLR01000342.1:0-115002 GCA_021605095.1 Caerostris extrusa | reverse complement strand
CCTCATTTTAAAAATATATTTTTAAACTAATTTAACAATAAATTCATTTCTTTATTTTAATAAATATTTGAAAATATTATACAAATAATTTATTTCTTCAAATATTATTCATAAATAGGTTGTTCAACTTAAAATATTTTAAATAATATATTTAGTTTTAAAAATTTTTATTTATAAGATTTAAATTGTATTATTTTATTATTTCTTTTAGTTTTTGAAAAAATATTCATATATAATTTTTTTCTTAAACTATTTTGCATATACTTGTTAGCCTTCCTAAAATATTATTTTTTTTATATCAGTTATATTTTCATTAATATTCTTTTTATTTATTTAAAAAAAATATATATGCTCTTCTTAAATTATTTTTTGTTTCTTTATTATAAAATAAATATTATATTAATAGTTATTACATTCATGATTAAGATAGGAAAAGATTTTCCGTTTCTAATGGTTTTTATTAAAATAATAAGATAAATGAATTAAAAATAAATTATTATTTCGAATTTCTTGCTTACCCTAAGTACAAATTTGCGAATATTTGTTTTGACTATATTCAATGTAGTAACTTCATGAATCGTGTAGTTTAAGCAGTATTCAGAAAGTAAATAACCCATAATTAGTAGTGTAGTTTTTTAAATAACCCGTAATTTATTTAAAAACATGTCGTTTAAATACTTTTAAGAATAACATTTTCTTGAAAGTCTTATTTTTATGTAATCACTTTTAAAAATTAGCTTTTGTAGCTTATTCATTAATATATATCAACAACCATATCCTAAACTTTTATATTTTATATCATATAAATTAATAAATGATATTTTATCTATTAGGTTTGATTAAAAGAAAATCTGCGGTAATTGTTTAATATAATTTTAACATCATTATTACACATTTCAAAATAGTTTTTGAGGATTTATTTTAATTCTTAAATCGTGAACTTTTTTAATGCATATAAAAATAATCTTAACAATTTAAGGCATTTATTTATAAGGTATGATTCTTAAAAGTTTATATTATTTCTTTAATTAAAAATATTATTCTTTTACATTTAATTAAATAATTTCTCTTAAATTTATAAGAGGAATCATACCTTATAAATAAATGCCTTAAATTGTTAAGATTATTTTTTTATATGCATTATAATTTGCTAGCTGAATTGGAACAAAAAAATATTAAATAATTTTTTTTTGTTCCAATTCAGCTAGCAAACACTTAGGCAGCTTCTTGTCTGCGATGCCTTAAGGGAAGCGCTGTACAGACGTTATTCACTTTGCATTACCCAGGGGGCTCGTGTAAGATGAAGATATGACGCGGAGTAACAATGCCCCGCAACGCTCTACGATCCTATTAGGACCGGGTCCTACGGTTTAAAGTGGATTCCGAACCACTACAAACATCCATGGCACCCGGGACTCGAACCCGAAAATCCAGTGGCACCGAGCGCCAGAGCGCTAGCTACTCGGTCATTCAGGCCCAAATTATTTAATATAAATTTATAACTTATATTAAATATTTAATAGAATAGGAATTTAATAGGAATTTATAATAAATAAAATTAACTTCTTTAATTTAAAAATAATATTATTAATATTTAATATAATATTAACAATAATTTTATAACAATGCTTCATTAATTAAAAAATTATTCATATATAAAAGTTATTTTCTTAAAAATATGTTTGTTTCTTTGAAATTTTTTCTTTAGTTTTAAAAAATTTTTCACATTTAAATTGTTCTTAAAGTATGATTTTATTTCTTTAATTGATAAAAAAGAATAAATTATAAAACTTGAAATATTTTTAATTACTTCTTAAATTCAAACAAAATATTATTCGTATATAATTTCAAATAATTTTTAATATTTTTTATTTGAAATGAAACAAAATTTTATTCATACCTAAGTTGTCCGTATTATTTTTATGTCGTAATTGATCCTATTATAATTTTTTTATATAATTTTAAAAAATATTAATAAATAAGTTATTCTCGTTAAAAATATTTTATGCCTTATTTATATATATATGTGTTATTCATAAGTAAACATTTCTTTTTAAAAGATTATTTTAATATTATTTCAATAAATAAAATAAAATAAACATACATAATTGTTCCTTCTTATGTTTTTGTACGTTTCTCATTCTCAAATTTAAAAAATATATATATATATATATATATATATTACCGTTTTACGTAATATTGATATTTTATATTATTTCTTTAATTCAAAAACTTTTATTCGTATACAAGTTATTCATCTTAAAATAATTTTTAATTAATCCAAAAAAAACTTTGATAATTGCATATATAATTTATTATTCCCAAAATATTACCTTCATAGAATTTCTTAAATTTAAAGCTATTATTCGTACATAAGTTTTAAAATATTTTTTAATACAATTTAGTTAATTTAAAAGAAAATTCTAATTTAAAAATATAAACAAACATATAATTTTTAAAACAAGTATTATTCATTTTAAGTTATACTTACTTTAAAAAATTAATTATTATTAAAATAATAAAAAAAATTATTACTTAAAATTTCATTATTTAAAAAAAAATATTTTTATATATTTAATTTAATAATAATAATAAATATTAAAAAATATTATAAAAATGACTTATTCTTCTTAAAATATTATTTACAAAAAGGTTGTTCAACTTAAAATATTATTTTCATGTAATATATTTAGATTACAAAATTATTTATTTATAAGATTTAAATAGTATTTATTTTATTTTTTAATCTTTCAAAAACATTTATATATAATTTTTTTTTTTTAAATACACTCATGTCCCTAAATTAAGAATAATTCAGAATCACACAGAAATTGAACTCTAAAATAAAACTTTCACCTGCAGAATTATCACACACATCTTGAAGAAGAATATGCAAATTACAGGAAACCACCAGATGGCGCGGATAGTACGTCACAATGACGAGAGTGTAAGAGAGGGGTATATAAGGAATGGTGGCAAAGAAGTAAAATTGTTCACAAGCGCTTTAAAAGCCTTTCATTGCAATAACTGCATAGTTATGGCACAAAGGAAGCATTTGGATGACTTTGAAGCTTTGGCAATGATTCCAAGATGATGGTAATGTGAGTAGATGTTACAGCACAGGTCGCCCCCGAGTTACAACGCCGAATGAGGACCGGTATTTAGCAGTTACTGCCAAAAGAAACAGACGGAGCACACCATCAGACCTGTTTCGTCAGCTCTCTTCAGCTACCGGTACGACAGTTTCAAGGCAGACCGTGTACAGAGGCTTAGGGCACATTGGCTTATATGCTCGTAGGCCTGTCAGATGTGTTCCACTTTACCGCAACTCACTGTCGCCTGCGATTAACATGGAGTAGAGAGCATGCATTGTGGACACCGCAACAGTGGTCTGGTGTGATGTTTTCCAACGAGTACAGGTTTAGTTTGCAGTCTGATTCTCACCGGACTTTCATATGGAGAGCGCCAGGTACCCGTTGCCACCAAGAGAACACCATTGAACGACACCGTTACGGTGGTGCAGGATGGCTCGTTTGGGGAGGAATTATTTTCGGTTCCAGAACTGACCTGCATGTTCAGAGTGTAACGATGATAGGCCACATCTATTGGGATGTCATTCTGGAACAACATGTAGGTTAGTTTCGAGGCGCCATGGGTGCTGAATTTCTGTTTATGGATGACGACGCCCGTCCTCACCGTGCAAACATTGTAGACGAATGCCTTCAATTGGAGGATATCACCCGTATGGATTGGCCAGCCTACTCACCAGACCGGAATCCAATAGAGCATGTGTGGGATATGCTTGGCCGACGAATTGCAGCCCGTCAACCCCCTCCCACCTGTCAACCGGAACTTCGGAGAACATTGCTTGATGAGTAGTGTAATATTCCCAAGATCAGATTAATAATTTGATACTCAGCATGCCTAGGCGTTGTAAGGCCTGTATTGCATCGTCCGGGAGACATACTCCATATTAACCATCATACTAACCATGTTATACTGTTTTTTGTGAAGAGGCTCTTTTTGAAATTTGCTCCAGGTTAGTAAAAATCGCAATTTTTATTAATTATGTCAAACATATAGCATCTTTTTTGCTCTTTACCTTTTGTTTAATAAATAGACTTTACAAATAAGTCAAATTTGTTTTGCTTCTGTCTTTTCTTTGCCCGAACTTCATTATCCTTAATTTATGGACATGAGTGTATTATACCTATATTTGTTATCATTCTTAAAATATTATTTTGTAAGTAATATCGTTTTATTTTATTTTTATAAAAAAATTAGAAATGTGTTTCGTGAATTATTTTGCTTCTTTAATATAAAATAAATATTATTCATATTAATTGGTCGTCAAATTTATTATTTTTTTTAAATAAATATTTTTGTACTAATTATTCTTCTTAAAAAATTTTTAATGTGAAATGAAACGAAACGAAATTTCAGTTAGGCTTCATTTTTAGCAATTATTTTTAATCGTTTTTAATAGTCGTTTTTTAATAGTACAAAATTGTTTCATAGATTTTATTTAAGTCAATATTATACGCGATACTATATAAATTATTCAGGATGTTAAAAAAAATTTAAATTTTTCAATGTTCATAAGTTTTAAAATATATTTCATTAGCTATTTTTAGAAATTTTTATTTTACTACTGTGCCCAAAAAGTAAGACAATTTTTTTTCAAACACTCTTTATTTCTTCTTCCAGATTTATTTCATCGCCTTCAAAATAATCCCCTCCGGTCACAATGCACTTATGCCAACATTTTTTCCAATCCTCAATGCATGCTAAAAAGTCATCGGCAGGGATGGCCTTCAAAGCGCTTGGCGATTCACATTGAATCTCTTCAATCGACTGAAAATGGTGTCCCCGAAGTAGTCTTTTGAGTTTAGGGAATAGCCAGAAGTCGCACGGTGTGAATACGATGGTTGTGGAACTATATCGGCTTCATTTTTGGCGATGAAGTCACGAAGAATCAATGCAGTGTGAGCTGGCGCATTCAGTGTATTCGCTACCAATCGAGATTTGACGCGTTTGAGGCCCAAAATGGAATTGACCGATCCTTTTGAAATTCCAACATCATAAGGAAGGTCTCTAATTGTAAATCGACGGTTTGAAATCACCAAATCTAAAATTGTTTGGACCTGTGCTTGGTCGATTGAGGTTGATGGTAGACCTGAGGGATCTTCGACTTCAACACGCCTCTTTTCTCCCTTCTTTGAACTGTTTTTACCACTTCTAAATATTTCTTTCCGATATAGGGATGCTCACCGAATGTCTTCCTCATCATTCTATACGTTTCCGCAAACAAAATTTAATGCAAGTTCTTTGCTCAATTTATTCAGACATTTCAAAAATCGTCGGAATCAGTTTTAGTGTCGTAACTCAAACACTAATGAATATTTCGACGTCAAATATCACACATATGTCAAGCACAATGCCAGCAACCTAAAAAAAAAAAACAAATTGAAATTCCATAAATCCCGGGAATTTTAAATTGAAATTATTTTTACCTTTTGGACACAGTAGTGCATAATATAATTTTGTATTAAATAATAGAAATATTATTTAAAAATATTTGTAGATAAACAATAAGAATATATATTATTAAGATATTATTTTGCTTTGCATTAAAGAAATAATATAGAATAAATATTCATGAACAGCTTATATGTGAATTAAAATTAAAGTAAAGTAACATAAGCATATTTTAAGATATAATTTAAAATGAATATTTTTTAAATAAAAAATATTGTTTTTAGTGTATTGTTTATAAAATATTGAATCTTAAGGATATTGTTTTTAAATTGGAAGAGTAATATAAAAATAATAATTTATTATCTAATATATATATATATATATACATAAATAATATTTTTTATCTAAGGAAATAACATAAAATTAATATTTTAAGAAAAATAACAAATATGACTATTTTTTTTTTTTTTAAGTTTGAAAGAAAAATATAAAAATAGTACGTTAAGAAAATTAACCTACATGTGCATATGATTATAATTTTTATTTAATTTAACGAAATAATATTTTAAGAATGACATATATGAATAACTATTGTTTTAAAATAAAAGAAATATAACGATAATGTAAGAAAATGATTTACATGTTAATTAATATTTAAAAAGAGTTTTAGTTTTAAATGTACCGATGAAATTTCGGACAAAAAATTATTATAAAATTTGTAAAAATTATTTAAATTATTGCATTAAAAAAGTACAATGATAAAATTTTATAAAATAAATAATAATCATGTTAAAAATGATATTAAGCAATTGCATGAATTATAAAAAATTTTCTTATAAATCAAATAAAACAGAAATTCTTGAAAATATATCTGGTTTTTTAATATATATGTTATTTAACGTGCACAATTATTAAGATACGGTTGCTCGATAATAAATATATTTACTATAAAAACTGTATTCTAGATGATGATAACATAAAATTAGATTTTTAAAATTATTTTTTGGAAAAGTATTTATAAAAAATGTTTTCTAATAAACTATGGATGACATGAGGGAGATTAATTGGGAGATTATTTAGTTTTTATTGTAACTACATCATTCACAAAATTATCAGAACTTGAACAAATCATAAATTTCATTTTCATTAAATAAATAAAATATTCACAAGTTAATTAGACAAATTTGTAGTTATTTTAGTAGATAAGAAAACAAATAATTTGTAAGTTACTCTGACTGATTATTTTAATAAAAAATCATTAGAAATGAGAAATTTGAATGAAATTTCAAAGACAAAAAATTGAAAAATATATAGCATTGAAATTTGTACAAAAACGAATTAATAATTGTTGACTAAAAATTTTGCACACATCATTGAATTTAAAATAGAAGAAAGACATAGTTTTTATCTATGTATTTTTTAATGTAAATAATTCTTTTTCTTAATCTAAATAATATTTCACCATTTCTTTTGTTTAATTTTTTTTTTAACATTGATATCAGAATTAAAAAAACATCGATTTATATCGAAAATGCAGATAATTTTAAAGTACCATGTGCACAAGCGTGACTAAAAAAAAAAAATAATTAAAAAAAAACTTACATTTGTTTTATATATCTATTTTTTAATGAAAATAAATCTTTTTTTTCTATTCACATCTACTTTTCCATTGTTTTTAAATGTAGTTAAAATTTTTATTAAAAAAATTTCTTTTAATTGTCCTAACAACTCCATATACTATTACTACATAATATAATTGTTCCTTTTAATTCCGATGCATTTATCTATTACAATTTTTAAATTCCTTCGATTAGCTCACACTCTCCCTATATATATATCTTGTTCAAGTTTTCAATCGTTCATAAAATACTTTTTATTTATCCACTCAAGTTCAAATAAATTTTTTTTTAACTTGTAGTGAATGACACTGGATGTTAATACAGTTTTTCAAATATTAATTTATTAATTAAATTCAATTAATTAATTTTAATTTATATGGGAAAAATATTCATATATTCACACTGCTCTTTCTTTTCATTTGCTCATCATTAATTAATTAATAATTAGTTAATAATCTCTTTTTCTCATTATTAATTAATTAATTTTATTCATTAATTATTAATTATTTTTATTCATTTAATTATTAATTATTTTTATTCATTTAATTATTAATTATTATTATTTTATTATCAAATATTTTTATTATTTTATTTATTATATATTATTCAATTTTTAAAATAATGTAACTACAAAATTGGAAATAATATAAAAAAACGTCTTATTTTAATTTATTCATTTAATTAATAATAATTTTTTTATTATCAAATATTTTTATTATTCATCCCTTTAATAATCCCTTATAAATCTCCCTTTTATTTTACCTGTGTAATACGAATGTTTCAAGAGTTGATTTTAATAAATAATAATTTTAGAATTTTAGTAACGTTTGAATTTTATAATTTTCTTTAATTTTTTTTTTTTTTTTCAATTCCTTCTATTAGCTCACACTCTCCCTATATATATATCTTGTTCAAATTTTCAATCGTTAATAAAATACTTTTATTCATCCACTCAAGTTCAAATACATTTTATTTTTTAACTTGTAGTGGATGACACTTGATTTTAAAACAGTTTTTCCAATATTAATTCAGTAATTAAATTTCATTAATTAATTTTATTTTTTAGATTTAAGTTCCATATATCTACCGACAGATGGCGCCAGATAAACTTAAAAAAATGAATGAAAAATATTTATAAAGGACTTTCTGTAGTATAGTGAAAAAAAAAAAGTAGGAATTGACTTTAAATTTTTTTTTATATTACATAATATTTATATATATATATTAATTCTTTGAAAAAGTAGGTACGAATCAATTTTGCACAAAAGGAAAATGAAGTTTTTAAACAGGTCAATAATTAGATATTAAATTGAAATTGATAGTTATAAGACTTTTTTTTTTTAATTACTCACAGCAGCTATTTAGAATAAACCTTAAATAAAATAATTGAGTAATTATCAAGCAATTCTATGGGTAACATTGAAAATTATCATACTATTATTATTTTTTTTTTAAATATATATTTATCTCAACTTTCATATTTTTGTTCTGTAATGGTCTTGGCTATTTTAATACGCCATTGATCTTTGTGATATATTTCTTGCATCGGACCAGGAGATTATTATTATTATTATTATTATTTTTGAAAAGGAGTAGTAGGGAAAATTAATTAGAAAAAGTGCTGGGTCAAATAAAAAAAAATTTCAAATGTACCTGGGTTATGGTACATGTTGCAAATCAAAGCTAAGAAAACACCTTCAGTTTTCGAGAAAACATACAAAATCTAGTGTGTTTAAACTCATTGTCTTGAGAAATTTTCATTTCAAAGGAATTATTATTATTATTATGTTTTCTTAATGTTATTATCATCAATATAACAAAATAACAAACAGAATCAGTAACTAAACATCATAGTAAAATTCACTATTAAAAATATCAAACATAATAAAGGTAGTTACTTAGTATAAAGCCATAGTAAATAATGTTTTTAACGAAGTCGTTTGCAGCTACTACAACAAATATAGCAGATTAATCCGTAACCAGGAAACCTACAATAAAATTATGTAACAACTCTTTAAAAATTCTGTACAGGTAAATTTTTATGGAAATATGATTCCTCGTGTGTTCCTTGAAAAAGGATATTCAAATGGGACCAGCTAAAGGTCTAGTAATAGCAGCTAGCGGACAGATGGAGTCAGATTCCGTTGTTGACTTCATTGCAGTTACTGCTTTTAAAACAAAGAACTCAATGGCAATTATGACAACGTGTTTGACGCGTATCGCATTGATAATTAGGCTGCAGGTTTTCTGGATTTTCTTGCATTATCATCATCATCATTGGCGCAACAGCCCCATGGTGGGCCAAGGCTGACTGCCTACTAGCAGATTTCGAAACATGAGATGTCTTTTTTTCTTTTTACGGGTAGGATTATCAGCCCTACGCTTAACGCTCTACAGTCATGTTAGACTGCGACCTACAATTTAAAGTGGATTCTGAACTACTACAAACATCCATGGCACCGCCGGGACTCGAACCTGGGGTATAGAGTGCCACAGCGCTAGCCCCCTCGGCCATTCAGGCCAATTTTCTAGCATATGACACGCAAATGAGGAGCATTCAGTATTAAAGTAAACCTGGAAGCTATTAGACTTCACTTATAGTCTGTAGGTGGAATTTTGTGGTATACATAAGAAGGAAACAAGGTTATCTATGTTCAACATGTATATATACAAAGAAAAAAAAACTATTATGATCATTTTCGGTTTTGATAGTCGGATTTCGATCTGAGCTTCTCTGTTCAGAAACCCAACATACTTTCTACTATGTAGCTCACTCCACAGTATTAAAAAAAAAAAAAGTAAAATAAATTTTGAATTAAATTTTAAAATGATTTAAATGGTAATTATAATTACCATTTCTTCAAACGTAAAAGAACATTTAAAATGAATGTAACGAAATATTTTATGTACGAAATGTCCTATTGTGTAGAATATAATATAATCTCAAACATTTCTTACAATACAATACAAAGTTTTTTCCTACTGTGACATACGCATTATACTATCCATAGATTGACTTGAAAGATATTGATGGGTCTGGAATGGCAGGAAAATGACTACAACTAAAAAAAAAAAAAAAAAAAAAGAATCATACAGGATTATCATTTGGCTGCCCACAAAAATATAATAAAAAATGAGAATGCGGCTGAAAATTATAATAAAATAGAAATAAATTTATTACTTACAAATTATCATACTATGTGCAAATTTTTAAAAAATGTATGCTGCTCGCAAAATTTAGTATTTTTGTTCTATAACGGACTTGGCCATTTTATAAACCAATTGGCAGAATTTAAGTGTCCGATCAAATGTTAAAACAAGTAATATAAAAAAAAAAAAAAATTTTAAACTCAATTTCTACATTTTTTTCACTATATTGCAGAAAATCCTTTATAAATAATTTTCATTTATTATTTTTAAGTTTATCTGGCGCTATCTATTGGTAGATATATGCAACTTAAATCTAAAAAAACTAAAATTAATTATTTAAATTCAATTACTGAATTAGTATTTGAAAAACTGTATTAACATCCAGTGTCATCGACTACAAGTTCAAAAAAAAATATATATATTTGAACTTGAGTGGATGAATAAAAAGTATTTTATTAACGCTTGAAAATTAGAACAAAATATATATAGGGAGAGTGGGAGTTAATAGAAAGAATTGAAAAAATGCTTGGAAATTATGGTGTGAAAGAATTCAACATATTTATTACTTACAAATTATCATAGTATGTGTAAAATTTAAAAAAAAAAAAATGCATGCTGTTTACAATTTTTAGTATTTTTATTCTATAACGGACTTGACTATTTTATAAGCCATTGGCAGAATTTAAATGTCCGATCAAATGTTAAAAAAAAATGCTTGAAAATTAGGTGTGAAAGAGTTTAACATTTTTTGAGACAGTTTAATTCGTAGCTGCTAAAATTAGCATGTATCTTCTTTAAAATTTTAAAACTTTACATTAATCATGTAACAAATAATCATGCATTAATTGTGCTAATTGTACCAATGGCGTATCAAATAACTTAAGCAACTATAAAAGGAATTAAATCTTAATCAATTATTAAGAAATCTTAATTGGAATTAAAGAAATTTCAAATTAAGTTTAAACTAATTTAAATAAGTTTACTATATTTTTTTCTTTTTAATTCTTGACCTATTTTGAAGCTTTTTTTCCCATTATTATGCAGTTCATGATAAGTTGTGTAAGATATATAAATAGTTCAAAAATTGTAAATCTCTTTAAAAATGTTTAGGAAAAGAAAAACCTTTTTTTTTTTTTTTTTTTTTTTTTTTTTCCAATGGCAGGCTACAAAAAAAAGTAATAAAATAAAAAAAAAGAAACAGAACACAAAGAACATGAAAACAACAACGAGAAACGAAAGAAATCACGTAGTGACATGTTTAGCTCATAAGGGCCCTAGCCTCCCAGTAAAGACCATACACAGTAGAGGAAGCAAGTGCAGGGCAGACAGGAAGGTGAGATGAATCCATGTCCTCTCCAAGGCTGCAGAGCATACATTTTGGGCTTGCAAATATTTTCATACGAAAAAAGATGATTGGCCATACAATCATGGCCCGTCATGAGTCTGAAAAGGGCAACAGCTTTAAACCTGAGCTGATCAGGGATGTTTAAAATAAAGTTAAACCAGGTTTTAGATGAGTTGCCTTCAAGTAGATTATCAGATAGAGTGTTCCGAAAAAGTCTCGGATCATCAATTTCATCGAGTGAAAAGAGATGTCTTTACAAAAGGTTTGGGTGATGGTTGTTCCTTTTTTGGCAAGAGAATCCGCCTTCTCATTACCCAAGATCCCACAATGGCCTGGGATCCACTGCAAAACGATATTCTTGTCCTTTGAGTCAAAATCTTCAAAACAAGAGATGCACTTTTCGATGGAAGTAGACTGAGGTGTTAGGGCGGAGTTGATTGCCAAAAGTGCTGCCTTAGAGTCAGATAGAATGACTGCTCTAGAAAATTGTTCTGTTCGGCACTGCAATTGAGTTAGGGCAATACGTAAAGCTTCGACTTCACCGTCGTAAGCAGATGCAAAACAGCCGTCAGGGCATTGACAGAAAACAGGTAGCAGAAAAATTCCTGCCCCGGCATTTATTCGCTGATCCATCCGGGAGCCATCGGTATAGATTCTCAACCACTCCGGTTCGGGGTATAGCTCGTTGATAGTTGCATAGGAAATACTTCTAAGAATCTCACAGCTAGTATCTAATTTTCGAACAGCGGGAACAAGATTTGGCCACATTAAAAATTCTACAGTCTAAAGGACTGCGGGGGGCTGACAAATTTTCAAACTCGGAATGAAGGTAATAAGAGTCCTTCAGTTTTAACACTTCTTGCAGGAAGCCTGCTTGAGTCTTTATACAGTGTTGACTTGGCCTCTTCAAATTCCAGAGGGTGAGATAACTAGGAGTCCTCAAGATTTTTTTCCCAAAGCACCAAAGCCTTTTCCTCAATTATTTTTCTAATGGCCAGTTTCTAGTACAGAGAAGCATAGCGTCTATAGGGAAGTTTTCACAGCTCCGGTGATCAGGCGAAGGGCTTGGTTATGAAAGGTCTCCAGAGACTTCCGTACCTGTTTTGAAGCACTAATCAAAGGTTCGCAGCAGTATGTAATCACTGGTAGAACAAATGTTTTATACGTGGTGTTGAGGGTTGACCTAGAGCATCCCCATCTACAGCCCGCCAGTCGCTTTAAGATAGGAAATCTACTTGAAGCCTTATTAATTATAGTTTCAGAGTGTAACTTCCATGAGAGTTTACGAACTTCCAGAACTACGAGTTTACGAGTCGAATGTCACGCCTAGATAAGTAAAATTATCTGTTGTTTGAATTCCTTCCCCTCCATACAATAAAGAAAGATCTGATTTTTGTGGGCAAAGAAAAACTTTCATAATATGTTTTTGAGATGTTAACTTTCATGTTGTTCTCTACGCACCACTTTTCCAGGAAGGTGAGGGCTTGGTTAAGCAATTTTTCTGTCAAGGAACTAGATTCTTCTTGGGTGTCACTGTCCAAATCAGAAGATCGTCGGCATAAAGTAGGTATTTCACACCATGAATTGATTTTAACTTCTGGACAAGGTCATTGATATAAGCATTGAAAAGAATGCAACTCAGAACCCCTCTCTGAGGGAGACCTGTCTGAAGAAGACCAAATTTTGATAGATTGTCCCCGTACCGGACTCTGCAGAGACGCTGACTCAAAAAACTCTTAATCCAGTTCAGCAGATGACCAGATATACCCATATTGTTAAGTTTAAAACTATTCGACAGGGAACCCATTGCCAAGATTGTAAATCATTTAGCCGACAAGGCGTTGTCCGAGGTGCGCCAATGAGGAGGTAGATCTACGTTGCATCCCCGAAAAACCTTTATTCCCCGGTATTTATATTTATTATAAATACCGGGGAAAAAAGTATAAGCTTGCAGCAAGCAAATAAAGTGACATTCCAAATGTGCAAATTTCGGAGGAAAATGGTAGTTTGGGCCCTTAACTCTTGAAATGATTATGAATAACGTTATTCCTCAGGAATTTTCTGGAGAATTTGGCTTTTGCTTGAAGTGTTTTGTAGTATTGTTCTGAAGCACTTTTCATGTTTTGGCTTAGGATTTTAAACATTTCCCAATAACTATAAGTACTCATAGAGTGTTGATCAATTCCTTCTTCTTGGAGTTTCATATTTATCACTTTTGGCATTTTCCCATGCCTGATGAGCTGTATAGTGCTTCTTATTGAGTCTTATTCTTTAAATGAAGAATGAAGTATTTGGAATTATTCATTCTTTATTTGTGCCTAGAATTTTCAAACTTTGATACATTCTTTTGGCTATTGAATGTTATAACGTTTTTTTTTGCAGAATTGCGAATACTTCAGTCTTCGTTTACGACTACATTTTCTTACTTTTGTGTATTTTTTTAGAGATTCTTGAACAATTCATTCGTCATGAAGTTCTTGATCTCTTTAACATTGCTATATTCCTATGGCAATTTGAATTTGGCCATTCTTGTAGCGTTCCAATCAATTGCTTCATATATCTCGTGCATTATTAAACATTGGCATATTCCTGAGTTTATTCATCCGTTCTCCAATGTTCACACATAATAAGTTGAAATTTGACGAACAGATTTCAGTTTTTTTATTTAAATTTATTAAAATCAAAATTAAAGAGTACTAACTTTGGCAAATTCAGTTCTTTATTAAAAATAAGTCACATCATTTTACAAAATGAAGAAAACAAGATTAAATATAATAAAATTGCGCTTTATATCTCACATGCATGAATATAAATATGCTGATACAAATAATCAAACAATGTTAAAATCTTTATAAAAAATTTTTGATTTATAAAACCTGCTTTATTTTCGTTAAAAAATAATAAAAAGATCATTTTTAAAAACCTGAAATGCTCATACACTTTCACTTTAAATCACAACATGACCAGATTTCGAAAAAGAGCATTTTTAAATTTCACATGAACTTAAATAGTTTAAATAACTTATTAAATTAAATTTTTATTTTTCTATATTACTTATTAGAGGTGCAATGAATTGAAAAGTCTTAAATTTATGCTAAAAAAAAATCTAGTGTATTTTAGATAAGTTATAATTGTGCTAAAAAGGAAAAAAAAAAAGTCTAATACAAAAAAACAAGTAATATAAAAAAAAAAAAAAAATTTTAAGTCAATTCCTACTTTTTTTCACTATATCGCAGAAAAGTCCTTTACAAATAAAATTGAGTTAAATTTAAGTTTCCTCTTACATCTGGTGCCATCTATTATTAGATAGATGCAAAACTAAAATCAATTAATTAATTTAGTTAATGAATTAATATTTGAAAAACTGTGTCAACATCAAGTGTCATCCACTACAAGTTCAAAAAATGTATTTGAACTTGAGTTGATGAATCAAGAGTATTTTATGAACGATTGAAAATTTGAACAAGATATTTATAGGGTGAGTGTGAGCTAATAGAAGGAATTGAAAAAACATGAACCTTCACTTTGAAGTTAATAAAATTATTTGACTTTGACGAACTAGTGCACTTGGTGTACAATCCCTACAGAAATGAGAAAGGGAGGGGAAGGAGTGCATCACGAGCGAGGTGGAATTAATCAATATTGTACACGAATTTTTCTTGTCTGCTACGTCGAGTGCCTGTGCAAATCGAGCCACGAGTCGTTCCAACCCCTAAATTGATCGCCAGTCGTCGCATAATCCATGTCGTCCTCGTCAACGCTTTCTAATTGGCTTCCTCCTCGTTCACCATATATGTAGAGTGATAGGACTTGAACTCTTTTAAAAATTTTTAAAAAATTCAAATTTTTTAATCTTTTAAAGCGATCTTCTGATGACAAATGGCGACATCTAAATATTCAAAATTTCGGTAAGAGTTAGTAAGGCTCTCTTCAGAATAAACAGCTGATTTTTTTAACAGTTAAAAAGAAGAGGGAACATGTTTTTGCTACGTCAGTTTGACGTCAGAGATTTTAACGACAAATCACCGCATTTCTCGATTCCCATAGGCTGGCATTTTTGGCTGATCTTCCAAATATGGAAAATGAACTCTCTAAGCATTCATTCATGAATTGAATTGTGTACCAGTAGAATGGATAACTGATTTGAGCACTAGTAAAAAATACACTTTTACTCAGTTTGAAGGAAATTAGTGTGATCGTGCGGTCAGGAAGGAGTAATAATAAGAAAATTCAGGGCAATATTAAAAAAAAAAAACAAATAAAGAAAGAAAAAGTAAATAAGTAAAAACAAAGAAAAAAATAGTAACAAAAACGTAATAAATATTTAATTGTTAGTATTCATTGCAACCAGTTCGAGTCAAATTGTGAATTCATGTACATTTATATGGTAGCGTAAAGGAGAGTCAGTTGTTGTTGTACAGTCATTTTGTGCACGCTTTGGGCTAATTAGTTCGGGACCAATTGTTTAACGAAGATTCCGAATCACTAACTGAACACTAAGAGGCATCCATGAGACCTCCAGGATTCAAACCTGAAGCCTGTGTTACTAAAGACCAGAGGGCTAGCCAATTGACGATTAGACCGAAGGAGAGAGTCAGGAAGTAATAAAGAAAGAGGCTGAAGCATAGATTCATCAAGAAAGGGTGAAACCCAATCTAGAGACCGGTTGATGCTTGAGTGGAGAGGTCTTGGTCTTCATTTGAAAGCAAGAGTTTATTAAATTATTTATTTAGAGTCATTGTCTTATATTATGTTTCAGTTTGTGCACTTGCTTGCTGAAAATATAATTGAAAATTGTCTTTCTAGAGATAGTTGAAATACTGAAGATTTTCTTGGCTGTTGCTAAGGCGGCTTTAGACGGTTCATTTGGTTCTTTTCTTTTATCAGTCTTGTGCAATGTGGTGTAGTTACTCAACTTTAAACTCTTATAAACAAAATAATAACCCGAACCTAGGAAGATCACACTGAATCGTTTTCCCAACACTCGCCTTAATCACTAAGAATTCCGCAATTGCCCATTTAATAACATATCTAAAAACTTCAATAACTCATACTACATATGAACCTAAAGGTTCGAATGCCTTCAGAGACTTATACAGAATGGATAAGGAAACACATACACAGGAAATAAATCTAAAAGAAATTTAAAATATTAATTAATTGTGTTTATTAATATTTACAATTAAATTGTTAAAAAAATATGTTACACAAATTCAGTACAAATGATTTCAAACAAACATTAACCAATATAATACACTCATGTCCATAAATTAAGGATAATGAAGTTCAGGCGAAGAAAGAGACAGAAGCAAAACAAATTTGACTTATTTGTAAAGTCTATTTATTAAACAAAAGAGCAAAAAAAGATGCTATGTTTGACATAATTAATAAAAATTGCGATTTTTATTCCCTGGAGCAAATTTCAAAAAGAACCTATTTACAAAAAACAGTATAACATGGTTAGTATGATGGTTAATATGGAGTATGTCTCCCGGACAATGCAATACAGGCCTTACAACGCCTATGCATGCTGATTATCAAATTATCTGATCTTGGGGAATATTACACCACTCATCAAGCAATGCCCTCCGAAGTTCCGGTTGACGGGCTGCAATTCGTCGGCCAAGCATATCCCACACATGCTCTATTGGATTCAAGTCCAGTGAGTATGGCTGGCCAATCCATACGGGTGATATCCTCCAATTGAAGGCATTCGTCTACAATGTTTGCGCGGTGAGGACGGGCGTCGTCATCCATAATCAGAAATTCAGCACCCATGGCTCCCCAAAACAAACGTACATGTTGTTCCAGAATGACATCCCGATAGATGTGGCCTATCATTGTTACACTCTGAACATGCAGGTCAGTTCTGGAACCAAGAATAATTCCTCCCCAAACGAGCCATCCTGCACCACCGTAACGGTGTCGTTCAATGGTGTTTCTCTTGGTGGTAACGGGTACCTGGTGCTCTCCATATGAAAGTCCGGCGAGAATAAGACTGCAAACTAAACCTGGACTCGTCGGAAAACATCACACAAGACCACTGTTGCGGTGTCCACAATGCATGCTCTCTACTCCAGGTTAATCGCAGGCGACAGTGAGTTGCGGTAAGTGGAACACAGTGGAACATCATCAGGTGACAGGCCTACGAGCATATACACCAATGTGCCCTAAGCGTCTGTACACGGTCTGCCTTGAAACCGTCGTACCGGTAGCTGAAGAGAGCTGACGAGACAGGTCTGATGCTGTGCTCCGTCTGTTTCTTTTGGCAGTAACTGCTAAATACCAGTCCTCATTCGGCGTTGTAATTCGGGGCCACCTGTGCTGTAACATCTACTCACATTACCATCCTCTTGGAATCATTGCCGAAGCCTGAAGATGACACTCTGGGCTATTCCAAGTTCCTCGGATACTTCCAGCTGGGTACGTCCACATTCCAGTTGTCCGATAATTCTACCACGTAAAAAATCATCCAAATGCTTCCTTTGTGCCATAACTATGCGGTTATTGCACTGAAAGGCTTTTAAAAGCGCTTGTGAACAATTTTACTTCTTTGCCACCATTCCTTATATACGCCTCTCTTACACTCGTCATTGTGACGTACTATCCGCGCCGTCTGGTGGTTTCCTGTAATTTGCATATTCTTCTTCAAGATGGGTGTGATAATTCTACAGGTGAAATTTTTATTTTAGAGTGGAATTTCTGTGTGATACTGAATTATCCTTAATTTATGGACATGAGTGTATATATACACTGAAGTGACAAATGTCATGGGATAGCAATATGCAAATTTTCAGATGGCAGTAACATCGCGTAGAACAGGTATAAAATGTGCAGTGCTTTCGCAGAGCTTTCATTTCGGTTCAAGTTATTCATGTGAAGAGGTTTTGACGTGATGATGACCGCACGACGGGAATTAACAGACTTTGAACGCGGAATGTTAGTTGGAGCTAGACGCATGGGTCATGCCATTTCGGAAATCTTTAGGAAATTCAACATTCCCAGATCCACTGTGTCAAGAGTGTGCCGAGAGTATGAAATTTCAGGCATAACATCCCACCATGGACAGCGCAGTGGTCGACCGCCTGCACTTAACGACCGAGACCGGCGACGTCTGAAAAGAGTCGTTAATTCTAACAGACAAGCAACACTGCGTCAAATAATAGCAGAAATCAATGTGGGACGTACAAGGGACTTGTCTGTTTGAACTGTGCGAAGAAATTTGGCTTCCTTGGGCTATTCCAGCAGAAGACCGACTCGAGTGCCTTTACTGACAGAACGACATTGCTTGCAGCGACTCTCGTGGGCACGTGAGCATATCGGTTGGTCCCTAGATGAATGGAAAACCGTGGCCTGGTCCGATGAGTCACGATTTCAGTTGGTAAGAGCTGATGGTAGGGTTCGAGTGTGGCGCAGACCCCACGAAGCCATGGAACCCAAACTGTCAGCAAGGCACTGTTCAAGCTGGTGGTGGCTCCGTAATGGTGTGGGCTGTTTTTTCATGGCATGGACTTGGTCCTCTGGTGCGACTGGACCGAACATTGACTGGAAATGTTTATGTTCAGCTACTTGGAGATCACTTGCAGCCATTCATGGACTTCATGTACCCAAACAACGATGGGATTTTTATGGATGACAATGCGCCATGTCACTGGGCCACAACTGTTCGCGATTTGTTTGAAGAACTTTCTGGACAATTCCAACGAATGATCTGGCCACCTAGATCGCCCGACATAAATCCCATCGAGCATTTATGGGACATCATCGAGAGGTCTGTTCGTGCCCAAAATCATGCACCATCAACGCTTTCACAATTATGGACGTCTATCGAGACAGCATGGCTCAATATTTCTGCAGACTTCCAACGACTTGTTGAGTCCATGCCACGTCGAGTTGCTGCACTTCGTCGGGCGAAAGGAGGGCCGACACGATATTAAGAGGTATCCCATGACTTTTGTCACTTCAGTGTATATATACACTGTATGAAAAAAGTAGAAGGACAGTCATTTTTTTTGTACAATAGGCTTTTATTTTACTGCTTTTGACCTGATTTTTATAGAGAGTTGTTTTGTTAGAGTTTTAATTTATGTTAAGTGAAAGTTAAATGAGATTTTTTACTTACCACTATTTTAACTTAGGAATGCAATACTTAATAACTTTAGGTGTGTGAAAAAGTAGAGGGACACATCCAAAAAAATCTATTTAGAAGCTGTTGGAAAGTTTATAGGTAAGTGTTTTTTTCTCTTTTAATTCCTTTTTAACAAGAAGAAAATATTTAGCTAGAAATTCATAGTTTTTGTTGGTTTTAGGATGCCCAGAGGAATACCCTTAAGTAAGTTTCAGAAGGGCCAAATAGTTGCCTATAAAAAATGAAGGCAAAGGTGTGAGAGAGATTGCACGGCAGCTACGAATCAGTCCTAATACTGTTTCGAATTTCATAAGAAACCCTGAAAGTGACAGAAGACAGGAAGACCAAAAAAACTCGCCCAACGTGATCAACGAAAAATCATTCGTGAACTCAAAAAGACTGGTGGAAGTGTCGGCAAGGCGCTATTTCAATCAGGAATTACACATGTAACCAAAGGAACTGTCTATAACTACATAAAACGCTCGAAAAAGTTCGTCTTCAAAAACGGATGCACCATCCGAAGTGGAATGAAGGACACATGAAGAACCGACTGCAGTGGGCTAAAGACCACATGTCCTGGAGCTCAGAATGGACCTCAGTTATATTTTCCGATGAGAAAAATTCAATTTGGATGGTCCAGATGGTTATCAGTACTATTGGCACTGTCTTGGTATTGAAGAAGAAACTTATTCTACTCGACAGATGGGAGGAGGTGGTTTAATGGCATGGTTAGCAATTGACTACGGAGGCAGGACAAGTTTAGTCTTTCTAAATGGTAGGCAGAACCATACAGACTACTCCAGACTCTAAACTCTTTCAAATCTTCTCCCATATGGCACTGAGTTAGGAGGAGATGACTGGATTTTTTTCAGCAAGATGGAGCATCAATTCACACTGCAAATGGTGTTAAAGATTGGTTTGCAGCAAACAATGTTCGACCTTTACATTGGCCTGCTAAAAGTCCTGATCTCAACATTGTAGAGAACATATGGGGGCAATGATTGTACGTCGTGTTTACGAGGGTGGAAAGCAGTTTGAATCTGTAGCTGAGCTGCAGAAATCATTAAACTTTGTATGGGATAATTTTTGCCAAACAAAAATTCAATCTTTTATACAGTTCGATGCCAAATAGAATCTTCGAAGTAATTCGTGCCAACGGGAAAAGAATTCCATATTAATTTATATAGTACACCTCTTTTTTTAGAAGTGTCCTTCTACTTTTTTCACTGATCATGAGATCATCAAAACCAATTTTTTTATTAAGTATACTTTTTTTTTAATTGTGTACTTTTTTGTTTTGTCAAGATACAGGTATCTGCATGTAAAAACGTTGTGAATAAATTAATTGTTTAAAAAAATGCATCATTATTCATTTATCAAAAATAATCTAATGTCCTTCTACTTTTTTCACGCAGTGTATAATATACAGTAATCACAATAAAAAATATGAGTTCAACATCACAAAAATAATGCAGATGCATGGTCCATCAGCCCAAACCTATTCCCTGATAACGCCAGCTACTGGTGATGTAGTGAGCTTTTTTCCCAAAATTAAAATTCAACAATAGAAACAGTCACTCTCGTGTATTGAAACTGATATCAACGGGCAGTATGATAAACATAGGCATCGCGACGAATGAAGTCTAGTACACTGATCAAAGTTATGTTAGCAGGGGCCAACTGCTCATGGGGCTCTTGTGTAGGGCAAGATGTCTCTTGTCTCTTTTCCACTCGGAATCGCATCAGGCTATCTTTCTTCTTCTAGGCCTTCCAGCACTCCATTACGAAGTATGGGGTAGCTCGTTCTCTTTTTCTCGTCTGTCGTCTTCAGTCTTTCGTCCTTTTCGTTCTCTCTCTCCTGACTCCTCTTTCAGTCGTCCCTTTTCGACGTCTCTCACATCTATTTTATCTATTTTCAGTGTGGGGCGGGGCGATTGCCGACACCAAATCAGAGTCTATTTCCGTTCGGCAAACGCGCCCCATCCATAAATATTTGATAACTAGAATCTTACAAGTCTTGGTAAACTGTTGCTCTTGACCATCTGGCATGAAGGCAACGGGCGTACCACCATTACGGAGTTCCAATGTGGTATTATGTACCACTAAACCTCCACATCTTAAATTAATAATAAAATTTGCATAAAATGTAATCGCCTAGATTTTAGATCAGAAAAAAATATGAGAAAAGCATCTCTTACTATGAGACAATTAAAGCAAGGAGATTTGAAAAAAAAAAAAAAAAAAAAAGCAAAAGCAAAAGCTGTCGGTACAATTAGGTGTCCGTTACACGATGCCCAAAAAGAAATTAAGATTAAATTAATTATAAAAATAAAATTAAAGCGATAAAAAATAAAATTAAAATTATAAAGCTTAATGAAATTAAATTTGGCTATCTGCCTATCAAAGAAAACTTTGATAGGCAGATAGCCAAATATCATGCCAGATAAGTCCACATCGTAGCATTCGACTTAAAAGTTAAACTTAAGAAGGCAGCTCAGATCGGCATGAATTGATTTGAGGGAATTCGGGGATCGATCCGAAGATCATCCGGCTTCAAGGAAAAAATTACTCCATTGGATGGTAGTAAATTTCTCTCACCTTTTTTGACTACTGGAAACGATTCCCATGCAGTATCATAAATGGCACTTGGCCTTTTCCCTTGCTCTCAGTACACCTGGATAGTAGACTGGTATTTTTCTAATCGTTTCGTTGATAATCTGAGGGCATTTAGAAGAAAAGATTTCGAAATTTTGAAGATGTAATCCATAATATGATTGATATCAAGATCTCTTTGGATTTGTTTTCTACGAACAAACCACGGCGCGTTTATAGTTCTATCTGTGTATTTATTTTGAAAGAATTTCTTTAAATTTCTGAACGAGGTGGAAGTCCAAATGGAACGTCCTTATAAAAGAATCCGTCAAAGATCGAATTGTAAAAGCAAACTTTTGTGTCTGATCGCTTGCCGGCTCTTTCGAGCAAGTAGGCGTTTGATCTTTTTTGCTTGCTTTTTCAAATACTTCAGAGATGTGGGAGTTGAAATTAAATTTTGCTTCGAGAACTAACCCCCAAGTACTTATATTCCGTAACCCAGGGGACGGGCTGGCCAAGAAGGATGACATTGCAAGGGAGCCAACGTTCCACTTCCGGGTAAATAGGAGGCACGCACTTTTGACGGGATTTACTTTGATCTTCAAGGTGGTTAACCAACAATCTAGTGATGGAATATGATTATTAAGTTGAGCAACGATGGAATTTGGAATTCTGTGTTGTGCAATTATGACTGTGTCTTCTGCGAGCATGGCCAATTGACACTCAACTGGTTTCAGAATATCGTTCATAGAGATTAAAAATAAACTTGGTAGCAGGGATGCTTGAGGAACTCCGCTCCTGACTAAGGGACGCAAATAGAATATGGTGTAAATATAACA
This sequence comes from Caerostris extrusa, assembly GCA_021605095.1. Taxonomy (NCBI): domain Eukaryota; kingdom Metazoa; phylum Arthropoda; class Arachnida; order Araneae; family Araneidae; genus Caerostris; species Caerostris extrusa. Next base: position 91,851 of record BPLR01000342.1, on the reverse strand, counting down.
TATGAATTATACAATAATTATAGAAAATTTTACCTTAATCAAAAAATATTTACAGATAGATATTGCTCATATTGACACGATATATACTTATATTGACAGCATCGCAAAGAAAGCTTCAGACTTGATTATTGGTGACGATGAGTAACACAGTAAATAATTTCCTTCAAAAAGTTTTTTAATATATCCGTCTATTAGATCAATTCTTAGGTCATTAGGGATAACTGAATTATAGTTATACCACGAAGCTTCTATGATGATTGAATTTTTTGTAGAATTTGTATTTTATTCCTATATGTCTTGGCGGCTAGATCCCAAATAGGTGCCGCATAGGTCAGGATGGGTTAAAGAACTTGTTTGAAGAGGAAAGTTTTTATTTTGGAATGAAAATTTAGAATATATACCGATGAGATTTATATGACAGAATATATGGCAATTTAGAATATATGACAGATGTAATTTGATCAAACATTCGTCTTTAATATATTTCACATGATTCTTGAAGGGATTTTTTTTTGTCAATTATGAGGCTGAGATATATGACTTCATCAATCCATTCTATTTCTTCTTCAAAAATAGTAATTCATCATGAGTCGCATGGTTCACGCATGTGAGTAATTCACTACCTAGAGGAATACATTGTCTTCCAATAAAAGGGTCAACCTGTGAGTATGATAGGATAGAAAACTCGGAGTGGCATCCACAAGGCAGCTTTGATCATCAATATGAAATTTACCACACACGTCATCATTTCTGAAAGCAGTGACTGCAATGAGCGCGACCAACGAATTCAAACTTGTGCATTCTAAAAGCAACTTATACACGTTATTCCGTCATTTTATTTAAATTTATTAAAATCAAAATCAAAAGAAAACTAACTGTGTCAAATTCAGATCTTTGTGAAAAACATGTCACAGCATTTTACAAAATGCAGAAAAAGTTTAAATATAAAAATTGCTCTTTAAATTTCGCATGAATAATTTTATAGTTTAAACTTCAAGTATAAGTATGGGGATACAAATATTCAAACAGTGTATAAAACGTTATAAAGAAAACAATAGTCCAGGAAAAAAATTTAATTGCTTTATTTCAATAAATAGCAAAAAAAAAAAAAAAAAAAACCAAAATGATCAATTTTAAAACCTGAAATATAAAATCTTATGCCTATTTATTTTTAAAGTTCCGAAAAGATCAAATGCCATAAAACAACATTTTTGAATTTCACATGTACTTAAGTATACATGTACAATTAATTGAACTGTCTCTCAATAAAAAATATTAAAAAATCCATTGTATTTTCGACAAGTTATAATAACCCAAAGAAAGAAAGGAAAAAAAAAACTGAATAGAGAAATTCATGAACTTTACTTTGAAGTCAGTAAGATTATTTGTCATTCTCAAAATTCTTAAAATCAGATCCTTTCACGCAACGAGAAAGGAAAGGAAAAAAAAAAGAAAATTACATGCAAGACGAAATTGGTCAAATAACAAACAAACAATAGTCGAAAAGAATTTTTTTTTTTTCATCCATCTATTTAAGGCGGAATAACACTCTAAGAAATCTGTTATAACTGATGGTTCAAACTACTATAATTCTTTCTCGCCAAGTAGGCCACGAATTGGAATTAAACGTTAATAATTAATTGTTGGCGAATTTTTTAAAATTTTTATAATATCTAATTTTTTTATTTATTTTATTTTTATTAATTATATTTTTTATTAATTTTTTATTTATTTATTTATTTAATTTTTTTATTAATTTTTAATTTAATTTTTATTAATTTTTAATTCATTTTTTTTTTTATTTATTTACTTTATTTGCTATGTCGTGCGCCTTTGGAAATCGAGCTACATGTCGCGGCAATACTAAATCGATCACCAGACTTCGCATAATTCATGACGTCATTCCCCTCGGTATTCCTCGTTAACCATATGAAGAGAGATCGGATACGAATGTTTTTAACCAATTTTTTTTTTTAAGTTTTAAATTTTTTTAATCTTTTTATACCGATTTTCTGATGACAAGGTGCAAGATCTGAATAAGGGGTTTCCCACACGCGGCCCGCCTTAAACATTTTTGCTGCCCGATTTGATTTATCACGCTTTTACAAAATATATTTATTTTATAATGGCCAAAAGTATGAAATACAATTTATTAAAAAATACATTATGTGTGCATCCATAAATTAAAAAATTTATTGTAGAAATAATGAGAAAGAATTAACTTTGATTTAAAACTAATATTCTTGAAATATATGACAGATATTGCCTGTTTTATTGATGAGTTTACAGTTATAAGTTCGCAGAATAATTAAATTATATTCTGTGAACTGAAGATGAGCGCATCGATTTGTAAAAAATTAAGTGAAAGAGTGGAGAAATAAACATCGCACTAGTAAAATAAACAAAAATTTTAATGATTTCATTTTTTTGTTTCATTTATATTTATATATTTTTTTGTATTTCATTTTTAGTGTTATATATTTCTTTACAATGTGCTTACATGTAAACATAGATTGTTATTACATTATCTATACTTACATGTAAGAATAATAGGTAAACACAATAATAATAACTCATTATGTTTCCATTTTTCACTCCAAAAAAAGCCTATAGTGGGTCTAAATCTAATGTGGGTATATATATTTTTATATGCGGCCTGCGGAGTTATGATGCATTTACAACGTGGCCCGAAAAGATCTTTTGGGTTGAATACCACTGTTTTAAATTTATTATTATTTTTTATTATTATTTTTCTTTGAATTTATTTTATTAATTTTTTACTTTTATCTGCTACGTCTTGCGCCTTTGGAAATCGAGCAGATCACCAGACCTCGCATAATTCATGACGTCACCGATGACGTTTTGCAGTCGGCTTTCTTCGGAATTCCTCGTTCACCATATAAAGAGCGATCGGATACAAATGCTTTTTAACCAAATTTCTTTAAAGCTTCAAATTTTTTAATCTTTTTATATCGATTTTCTGATGACAAGTGCAAAGATCTAAATCAAGGATGGCCAACCCAAATGATCTGGAATAATTTGGAAATGCACCATAACTCCGTGAGCCGCATATAAAATTATATATCCGCATATAAAGATTTAGACCCACTATAGATATTTTTGGAGTGAAAATTGAAACATAATGAATTATTATTTTTGTGTTTACTATTATTCTTACATGTAAGCATAGATAATGTAATAATAATGAGTTTTTAGCAAACTATTATAAACGAGGGAGACGTCTTTTTAACAAGCATTGTTTTGGTTTTGTTAAATCGAGAAGTGGTACTATTAACTCGAGCTTAATTCTTCATATACTTTCTATTTTCCTCAATCATGCCGAAGTAATTTCAAATCGTTTATATGTGCTTTATTGTTCTGCCGGTGTTAGAAACTAGTTGTCTATTTTATATAGTCTAATTATATTAATTTATATTCTATTCATTATTGTTCCTGAAAGTTATATTTAATTTTGATTAATGAATTGTTGGATAATTTACTCATTTTTATTTTAAGTATATCCTAATTGATATTCTGAGACAAGCTAAATTTTCTTTTTTATAGGTACTATTGTGATTATTGTGACACCTATTTGACTCATGATTCGGTAAGTGTACTTTTTACTTTTAATTAACTTTACTAGTACCGATTAATTGAACTGCAAAATATTTCAGTATATATATATATAGGTGCAATTTTTTATAAATTTAAATATATGTGTTATTATTTTTTATTTGATGCATAACTTGTCAATTTTATTATTGTTAAGATTATTTTGAAAGAAAAATTTGTTTTAAATAAACATGCATCTTGAAATCTGTCTTCAGTAACTGAGAGTTTTGAAATTTTACACTTGGCAAATTTCATAACTTTAGAAGATTTGCTTTTGATCATGATAAATATTATCATGTATGCATGTATAAGTATAAATCTATTGCTATTGCATCTTCAAATTCATAATGGACCTATTTTATCATGTAAATAGGTCCATTTACATAGTCAAATTCATGTCTGGCCCATGTATGCTCTGTATAAATCAACACATTTTACTTTGTTTTGTATTCTTTTGCACATTCGTTTTATTCTAATCTTGAGGGGGTTCATGAATCCTTATTACTTGATATATTATGCAATAATTTAAGTGCTGAGAGAATCCTTTCTTTGTCAATGATATAAAAGTTAAAGGAACACCTTTGATGTTGAAGAGTTTTTAAAGCTTGATCTTTATAATTTCTATATATTCTATTTCTTTATAATTTTATAATTCTTTATAATTTCTTTCTTTAACATTTTCATGAATTATATAGTCCTTCTACCATTAGATAGACTCAATTGCACTGCTTGGTATCTAAATATATTATCTCATTTAAGATGTATAGCTTTATAAAAAATATAAATAAAAGAAGCAGCTACATTCTGTTGATAAAATCATATTTTGTATACTTAAATTTCCATTTGGAAATCAATTCCAGCAAAATCTTCTAATATTAAATGTAAAAATACTTTATTATTACTGTATAGTTTGTTAATTTAATATATAATATGCAAAAAGCTCCTAGTTATATGCAATGATATAAAATAATCAGAAACCGATATGTCTTTGTGTATGAAATCTTTAAACAAAACAAAATGAAGCAATGCTTTATTAAAACTGTTATTATTTTAAAAAATTTATGCAACTAAAACAAAAGTTAAGAATTTTCATATCAACTATTAATAATTAACAATGCTAACAGCATCAAATTCAATGCTTGAAACCAACAATTTAACCAACTTTTCTGACAAACATCTATTGGCCTTGTACCTTTCTTTATATAAATTCCAAAAAGATTTTGAGCATTTGACAAATATTCCTACTTGGCACCTGCAAATCTAATAACGGTCTTGTGCTCCTTAAAGGAGATGAGAAAAATTCATTAGCCAACTAGTTTTTAGTCTTTCACTCTGTACAATATACATTTTGGAATATTATTGACAGATTAAAATTGTTGCACATTAAGTAAATTTAGAAAATTATAGAATAAATAAGTTAAACAACTACAAATTATTATAATTTTCTGTTTATAATCCACAGTACTTCAACATGCAGTGTTTAAACATTGGGGATTATAGGCATGTAATTCCATAATAAGACAAGTAATTTGTCTTTATCCATTACCATAGTATAGTTTTTACTCAAACAAATTACAATCTCATAAAAATAATGAACAATTTATATGTGTTCCTTGACATACCGTATATTAATTTTTTTTTTTTTTTTTTTATTCAAAATATAAGATTAACATTGTTCTTCAATTTTAAAAAAAATACTTTTGATGCTAGTACAATTATTATCATGTGTCAACATGATATGGTCCGAGTAAGGGGTCCACAGCATTATCAAACAATGTGTTAGAGAAAATAAAATCCTATGTCATATGTTGGTAAAAAAAATATTCCTGTGGTATATATATATAGGAAATATATTCCTGTGGGTATTGAATTTGGTAGTTCTTGTAATATTCTGACTAATTGCTTCATAATTTTTTTTTTTTTTTTTTAATTATTGAATGTTGATATACTCTTGCATGTACTTGCCCAGCATCATTATATTTACACATAAATTGAAATTCGTGAGCAGATTTCAGTTTTTTAATAGAAGTTTCATAAACCTTTTAAAAATGTTATCTATTTTCTAGTTTTCACAGTTTTAAATAACTATAACCACAATCTTTTGACTATTTGTTATATTTGCTAGAGATGAAAATTTTGTCTGTATCAGTCACAACCTTCAGTACAGCATTCTTAATTTTTAATAACTTTATCCCAGAACTTTTTTTCACCCCCAATAACAAACACTAACATAGTAATCTTCAAAGTTTGGGAGTACACCATAGACACATCACAATTGGTAATAATTAAGTTGATGGTCTAGGATGCAAATTGCATGGCCATGCACTCCTCCATTTCTTTAAAAAGCCGCTATGATTGGTGTAAGATATAGGGATGCGACGATCTCGGTACATGCCCGCTCTTTCAGTGGTGCGATTAGCTCCGATTTCATTTATGGGCGAGAACATGTGACCACATAGAGCTCATCTGGTCGACGAATTTTTTGGAAAGTGATATTAGCCAGATAACCAGACTACAATCCTATAGATATGTCTAGGAAACTCTGTGGCATTGTTGCGACACACAGTTGCAAGCTCGACCATCCAGTGCCTGAAAACAGCATTGCTGAACAAGGGGGACATATTGCCACATGAACTCATAAACTGCCTTCTTTTCAGTATGCAATCACGATGCTAGCCCTAGTTTCTATAAGACAGGACTGCACCCTCATTAACCAAATTCTTTAATCATTGTTTAATACCTTTAAACTCCAAGTGTTATGCACAATCATGATATATTATAACTGTTTATTATATAAACCTATGTTCAAACCAAATTTCATTAAAATCTGTCTTGTAGTTCTGGAGATAAGAGAATTTTCAGATTTGGTCAATTAATTTTGAGCATCAGTGTATATTATTAAAAATTCCTGTCTAAAACTTGCATTATAGCTGATTTGTTTCCTATTGACAAATATTATGTTTTGGTTTTCATTGTTTTTATGTTCAATAAATTGTTTAGTCATATTTTCTAAATATTAAATATTTATTTTATTTGTTTTTCAGCCATCTGTTCGAAAAACTCATTGTAACGGACGAAAACATAAAGAAAATGTGAAATTCTACTACCAAAAATGGATGGAGCAACAGGCTCAGAGTCTTATTGACGCAACAAGTATTATTTTTGAAATGTTTTTATTATAACTGATGTAGTCTCTTCCCTCCACTTTGTTTATTGAAATTATCTTATTCAGATACATAATATTAAAATGAAACAAAGCATATTTTATTGCAATTATAGTCATCTTTATTAATAAAGATTTCTATAAGAATAAAAATTTAGGCTAACCTCTTGGTAAAGTTCCCGTTACAAAAAAAAAATATGATATTTTTTTAATGTTTATGAACACATTAAAATATATATTTTATTAATCTTTTTAATTTTGGAAACAATAGCCTACTAAGCCATATCTATCCTAACAAACTGGATAGATAAAAATAAAATATTCACTTTCATATATATTATCTTTATCAAATAAACCCTTAAAGCATTATATTTCCTTTAATTTGTACACGTATTGTCTACCCCTAATTTGATAATCATTCTGAGTTTTTTTTTTTTATTTTCTTTCATAGTCAAATCTATAGGTCTAATTTTTGTTGATTTGTTTCATATTCATTTGCTTTGGGTTTATTAACTTTATCAATTTTTGACTCTTGTATGAACAACTATGCTCTTGGAAAAGGGAATGATGGAGATTGAACCTATATGGAATTACTAATTCTTGTATATCTCTGGTCTTTGCTTCCAATTGATGGGTAGTACATCTCAGATTTCAAGTTTAACATTTGGTTGATTATCAAAATGTTTAGGAGTATGAGTTGGAACTGCTTAGAAATCAAATTATTTCAAAATCTTGAGATTTTTAGAAATTAATTCTCCCAGGTGGCAGACCAGGCCTAAGAGTAGAAATTTTTTTGCAGGAATAATCATAGCCATATAATTTCTGATTAGGAATCTTTCTTTCGTTGGGCTCTATGTTGGATTATGTGGTAGCTCCTTTTTTTTTTTTTTTTTATTTCACGTGTTCTCTCTTTAAAACTTCATGCACTAGTGAAGAACCTTAATTCACTACAATTGATAATTTAAAAACTCCGAAGCATAAATGGCTGTCAAATTTTTCTCATTATTTTAACATGTGTTCAATTTGTTGCTAGGAGAATAATAACATTTAAAATACATAAAGTTTTGTTGATGTGAATAAATTGAAATCTGGCACATTTTATTAAAAAAATTTTACAGCTGTTTAATAAAAATTGAATGTTTCAAAAGGTTTGATTATTATCAAAGCATAATTTCTGGACTAGATTTACTACATTTAACTACTCTAGAAACACTAGAGGAATTCTTGGTGATAGGGGTACTGAATGGAGAAATATTATGGATATATTTGAATAAATAAATGTATATTAGTCTTCAAGATGTTTCAATTACCAAAGATAAAGACTCTCACAAAATTTGTGTTGAGGTTAAAACTTGTTCGAATTGTGTATCCATCAGTCACTCCTACACAAATAGCTACTCAGAGCCTTAGTTTTAGCTGTCAACAGTATCATCCCTTGAATTCAAAATCATGTCCTTGGGAGCTACAGAAAAGAAAAAAAGAAAAAATTACTTAATATTTTAAGCAGAACTTGCCAGTCTTTAACCTCTTATGCAGAAATAACTTCTGTTCTACAAATAGTTGGACCTACATGTTATGAATGACAGCAATATTCCTATATTGCCACTTTCTGGTATCTAAATATGCTGACTGCTGCTGCTTTCAATCTCGTTTCTGCACTATCAAATCTGTTCAGTTTCTTATCTGATGGTTGCCCTCCAAAACCCCCAATCCAGTATTAAAATTTAAATCAACTTAAAAGGTTATTTAACCAGAAAAATTAAAAGATAAATTATATCTAAAATGTTGCTTCCTACAAAAATTGAAATCCTCATCCTTGTTAGTAAAAAAAAAAAAAAAAATGAACAATGTATACATAACCAGAAGTTGATGTATCTGAGAAGTATGTTATGCTTGAATTTTTTTTTTCATATTTCTCTAAAATAATTGTTATTTTACCACATGCAGATGTATCTGTAGTCAAGATCCTCAAATATTTTGCTTATACCATATTCAATCACTTCAGAACATTTTAGTTCTACAACAGATTTAACCTTTGTGTTATTTTGAGGAGTCATTTCAAGTAGAGAAATATATATATATAACCAACTGTTTGGCACAGCATGGCCAAGACAGATGCTTGTGCAATAAAACACCTACCTGCTCATTTTCAATAAAAAGTGTAATCATAATTTATTTTTAAGACCTTAAGAGAAATTTATAAAGTTTATTCAAATTCTGTTTGGTGTCAAAATTGTTAAGTTTTAATAAAATATCACATGATAATATTATATGTGAATAAAATATATAGGATCTTAAAATTAATTGAATTTCTAATCTATGCCATATTTAAATGTTAAATATCTACATGTATGAATAGCACATTTTTTAACATTGAAGAAAGTTTTTATGGAAAATCTTTAATGAGATGAGGCATGAGTTAATCACAGGAAAACAATAATTGAAAAATTATTTTTATATAAAAGAAACTGACATTTATTCAGAAATTACATTTCAAATATTGAGTTACTATTTTTGTTAAGAGAAAATGTTACTTGTTATATATGTTATACTTGAATAATCATATCTTCTAAATTTTTAATATATATATGCATAATGTCAAATGTATGGATTAAAAAATGAATAACATTTCATATCTATTCCTCAGCTGCTGCATTTAAGGCTGGTAAAATTCAATCAGGGCAATTTGCAAACAGCGCTAAGCCACCTGTTGCTGGAGTGATGATTCCTCCACCACCAAATCTTCAAGGTAAAACATTCAACTTATTTAATATAAATAAGAGCAAAATAAATAAAACTTGATTTTTTTAGAATTTGAAATTACCATTTGAAAATTAACATTGAATTAATTAAATCATCTGTATTATGAAATTTACAGGGCCACCCAGACCAGTGGCTCCTGGTCCAGGAATGCCAGTTATGGGACCCCCACCAATGGGTCCAATTGCTGCGCCAATGCGAGGTCCCATGCCTGTGATGGGACCACCTGGACCAGTTCCACACAACATGATGATGCCTGGTAAGTTATTTTCTGTAATCAAGTAACTTGAACATTTTATTTTTATGTAAAAAATAAAATTTCATGATTAAATACCCACAGAATTATTAAAAATAATATGCTAAACCTTATATTGTTTTTATGTTATAGTTATTAGAATATCAATATATACATTTAATAAATTTTCCTCTTAATAGGAGTAAGAGCACCAGTAACGATGATGCCAATTGCCCCTGTTGCTGCTCCCATGAGAGCTCCGATGATGTAAAATTTTCATATTGTATATACTGAACTCATGTCATAAACATTTTGTCATTTTTAAAAATCTTGTTTTCTTCTTTGTGTGGAATTAATTAAGCAGTAATTGTAAGTTTTTGAGAAGGAAAAATTTGTTGTTGGTAAAAACTTTTAATGTGCATCCTTCATTCTTGTGTATCAACTGTACAATTCATTCAAGCTATAAATATCGCTAAATAATAATACAAACTTCGATATTGCTGAATTCAAACAAAAATGATAGATTGATGATTTAATTTTAAATGCAGATCCACAATATCAAGTCAAGGCCAAGTTATAATCGCATGTTTTTTCTTAGGTGGTATTTCTTGAGAATTATCCTGAAATTAAAAACAAAATTTAGTCAAATGATATCAATTTTTAAAATGAGTTTAGAAGGAAAAAACGCAATCAACATATGTCGGTTTTTCTTAATTATTAAGTTTGTGAATTAAAGCTAGCCTGTTAACGTTTCTTTCTATGAGAAAATATGAATTATATAATTTTTTTTTTTTAAACACAGACCAGAATGATTGTAATTAAATATATTTCTGAATGTGAATGAAGCAGGCAAGCATCAATATGTAAGTGCATACAGCATTAAAAAAATTTTTGTTAAATCAGCAATGGAACCTATACACAGTTGACCAAAATGTAGTTCAAGCATCATGAATATTTTCTCATTAATTCCTAAATAAAATGTGTTTCATGAAATAAAGGTCCAAATAGGCTAGGTACATCCATATTGATTTTATGTTAATCAATATGGATATGCCTAGTATAAAAAAACGTTAAAATTAACAATCTTTCAACTTGCAAATATATATATGCATTTTAAAAAGAAAAAAAAAATTCACAAAATGACTAATCTACTAAGATATATCTGTAGCAAAGAAAGAAAAAAAATTACCTTATTGGAATTAGATTCATTTGACTTCCTTTTTAAACCATTTTCTGAGAAATTTAGTTTAATTATTTTCTTCTCAGGAGATTTCAATTTTTGATCATTATTAATAGATGTTTTTTTTTGTTGTCCACACCTTGATTTTCTATTATAGAATACAAAAGTATTTTAAAATTACATATATTTGACATGTAAATAATAATTTCAAATTTGTTTTGAATCTTAAACATTTTTTAAAACCGACAAATTTATTTTTATATATGTCTTAGTTTTCTGCACTCATAATATAAATTATCACAGGAAATCTGTATATATATATTAATGTATACTTTAAGAAATATTGACATGGTTTTTTTTTTAATTCTAAACCCATTCCTTATTTTTTTCAATGTAAATGCATCAGTCTGTTTTAATAAGTATTTAGGTAAAATCAATGTTACTTATTTTAATATGAATTAAATTTATTTCTTTATAATGCATGGTTTTAAATGCAAAAAAAATAACATAGTAATCTATTAAAAACAATAAAAGTATACATCTTGTTACATAAGGAATAAAAAAAAAAAAAAAAATTGCTGCATACCCTATGTCAGTTTTCTGTGTCGATGTTTCTAGATTTTCTGTACCAATATTAGAAAGATAGAAGCCTCGCCTATTAAGTCTCTGCACTCTCTGAGGACGAGGAGAAAAAGACACTATCGTTTCTGTATCTCTTTTTGAAATATTGCCTTTAGTCTGAAACAGTAATTTTTTTTTTTAATACAGAGATGATTAAGCTTTCAGAATAAAATGTTTCCTATTCAGAAACTTATCTTTTCATCTGAAATAAATATGCTTAATATACATTTATTGTAAATTTTAATTCCATTGTACATTAATATATAAGATGAACTTTCCTGGCAGTTTTATTAGAAAGGCAGAAGAGGATAATTCCTTTAATGCACAATTTCAGGCAATCAGACAAATAGTTCTGAACGCGTCAATTTACACAAAGTCAGCCTTTCATTGATATTCGAATTATCTTTTCAAAATTAAAACATCTGAGAAAGAAAAACTTATTAAAGCAATTGAACTTAAGCATATTTAAACTTTAATTTCTTCTTCTATTTTTTTTTTAACTTTGCATTCTAGAAATAAATATTAGCACCATATAATTAAAGCATCTGATTTTTTGTTATTATAATACAATCATATTCTTTTTTAATGATAAAAGTAAATTTTTTCATCTAGTACTATTTTACTCATGATTAAAAAATATAGATAATCTTTGTTTTAAAAAAAAAAATGTTTTTATCAGAGTATATTTTTTACCATTATAATTTATTATTATGTACAGTTCATTTCAGGAAAATTATTGAAGTATTATTTAATAATGAGTATTTTCTAACATTAATGTATATTTTACAATGCAATTAAAAATTGACACATATATAATGTGTAAGAATGCATATTGGAAGTAGATGATTTTCTTCAGGTATGATTTTTATAGTGAGAAAAAAATCACTATTTTTATGTTTTTTTTTTTTTTTATATTGTTAGGAATTCAAAAAACAGAAATGGGGAAAATGAAAATACATAAAAAAAAAAAAAAAACACACTTGTGGCCACTGAGCATTAATAGTAATTTATAAATGAAATGATTTCATACATTCTGTGCATATATTGTTCCAAGCTTTTAATTATTAAAATTTAATGTATCTGTTATTATTATTTTTATCAAATATTAATTATTTGTTCAAATAATTCAACAACAATGACAGTCAAAATAATACTTTATGCAATTTTCATATTCATAATTGTACAGCATAAAGACCATTATCAGTGCAGCCAAACCATAAGATATATATTTTTTTTTGTTGAAAGTTTTTGTAGTGAATTATTTAATTAATAATAGCAATTATAATTAAAATAAATTAAATGTCTGCATATGTGGCAAAGTGCATCAAGAGGTTAAATTTTATATGAAAAAAAAAAAAAGTGAGAAATACATGTATTTTAAAATTTTACTTAATGGTAATTAAACTGTTAACTAATAATTTTTAAAAATTATTAATTTTTAAATTTGTTAGAAACAAGACATTTAATTTTTACAAGAAAAAAAAAAAAAATGATTTTTTTAAAGACATGATTTTCTTTTATAAGAAAGATGCACAGGTATTTGCTAGCATTTAATTCTTTTTTAAAATACAGATATAATCAATCACATTATACAAGTATTGTTGATATTTTTCCCATCCTTGAGCTGACAAGTTAAGATCTACTATCACAATATTTTTATATTAAAATTAGTTCAAATCAGGTTTTTTTTTTTTTTTTTTACATTTAATGATTTTTTCCCATCTTGTAGTAATTAGTATTTAATAAAACAATCTGTCTGATATTGAAATTAGATAACAGATTTGTAACATTACATAAATACTTCATAAGTTTATAGGAGTGCATTATACATAATTTATGCTATTACATTAATAAGATGTTTTCAATCAAGATCTTAGAAAGATATTTTTATTAATTTTCATTACAAAAATATTTAAAATTATTCTTCGGTTATAAAGGAAAAAGTTGTTATAAAATGGAAATTTTTTATTTAAATAAATACTTTTAGCAAGAACTTTTTTTAAAATAATTCAATTGAATGCGCTAATAAATATTTAATTTCAGCTTCGTTTAAAAGGTGTTTTAAAAACTTTTATTTGGTACACTGAAAAGTCAATATTTAACTTTAAAGTTGAATTTTCAAAGTTTTATTACAATAAGAAGTTCTATTTTAAACTTCATATGAAGTTTTACTTATGAGTTGAAAATATATCTTTTTAGCTTTGGTTTCTTTTCTAAATCAAAAGATTCAGCTATATTAACATTTGAAATTATGACAACAGAAATCACTTTGCTTAATAATTATATATATATCATCATCATATTTGACTCAATAGCCAATGGTAGGCCAAAGCCTTCTGCTTACTGGCAGATTTGAAACATGACAATTTTTCCTTTTACGGGATAAATTTGTTAGCCCTACGCCTAACTCTTGGTTAGTCACTCTATGGTTATATAAAACTGGGACCTACATTTTTAAGTGGATTCCAAACTACTACAAACATACATGGCACTGCCAAGATTTGAACCCGAAACCTGTGATACTGGGCACCAGAGCACTAGTCACTAAGTCATGAGACCCCAATTATATATATGTATTTATTACCAAGCAAGAAAAGACCAAAAAGAGGATATTACTATATTTATTCTACAAAAATACCATAATAATAAAGAATTTTAATAAAATTCCAATTTATTTATTTTTAAAAATAACCAGAAATCTTAGTAAATAAATTCGTAATAATAGTCCTATAGAATATGTTAAATTACCTGATTTTGATGATCATCAACAGGCATGTTGGAATCAGAAGAATCTGTTGAACAAGCAGCCATTGATGAAATATTCTTTTAAATTATATTAATAATTATACGGTATAGAAATCCATGATCTTTGCACATGTCAATTCATAAAATCATTGAAACCTGATGAAACAAATAAAATGATGAATAGCCTTACAGAATTAAAATTCAATTATATTACAGAAATTGTAATATTCTAAAATTATAACTTCAAACATATACAATTTTTATGGAAATTTTTCTTTTTCTTTGCAAATGATATTTAGGTGTACTTGAATGTGATTTTTTATAAACAATATTTAGTTTATATATATATATATAGTTCTCCTTTACATAAAAATTATTATCAAAATCTCAACAAATGCATCCACATGCATCTGTGTGCATCAACATTTAGCTCTGCTGATTTTCTGGACAATATGTTTCACACCTTGTTATTGTATATTTTGTATAAAAATTAGATTTTTTTTTTTTTATGTCCCAATGCAGTTTTAACTGTTTACATTTTGATATTTATATTTCTCTAAAGATTTGCTGCAGCTTATGCACACTTCTGATCTCAAACAATTTTTTTCAAGGTCAGAATATGTGAGGCACTGGAGGGGTTTTGTAATGTAATTTTGTTATACAATTTACAAGTAGTTGTTGTTGTTGTTACTTATCCCACTTGATAGATATCTAATCTACACTAAGCCCACGAACTCGTATGGACTCATGGTTAAAGGGGAAGGAAGTAGCTTCTGTTGTGATGGAGCACCCGTAGGTAGAAGTCAGACTTTTGCTCCGTGACACTCTTACATCCATATAAGACCAGCACCTATGGCCTAAAGTGGATTCGAACCATTACAAACATCCATGGCACCACCGGGACTCGTACCCGAAACCTGTGGTACCGAGCGCCAGCCACTTGACCATTCAAGCCCATTTACGAGTAGTGAATACTGTAATGGCTTTTGCTGTGCAAAATGGTCATCTTCTTTATATGTATATATATCTCAATCTGTTTCCCAGACTAATACGTACATAAAAGAAACTTAAAAAAAACCTTTCGTGTGACAATTCCATAACGAATGAGTGCATGAGTTAAGATTAACTTAAACCAATTTTCCCAAATTAAAAACAGATAATTAGGGCTTGACAAAAACATTAATTTTTATTTTTTATTTACTTTCTTTCATGAGTAATTAACTTCAATCATTCATCTGAGTTTAGCAAAAATAAATGTAAAAAAACATTATAATACCAACACTTTGTAAATAATTTAATAAAATTTAATTTAAAATCACGAACACATCACTAATAAATTTTAATTTTAAAGAGATTAATTTCTTTTGGGAAAACTATAATAAAACTATATCAGTACAGGAAATATTTATTTCCCTGAACAACATTATCAAAATTTAACAACATATATAATGGTACTACATTATTTACCTTAAATGTCTTAATAACACTTCTTTCACTTGAGACTACGATCAAAACAATATCCGAAATCAAATAATGTT
Organism: Caerostris extrusa; assembly: GCA_021605095.1. Classification (NCBI taxonomy): domain Eukaryota; kingdom Metazoa; phylum Arthropoda; class Arachnida; order Araneae; family Araneidae; genus Caerostris; species Caerostris extrusa. Next base: position 75,997 of record BPLR01000342.1, on the reverse strand, counting down.
CAATGTGCAACATCAAAACATTGCCAGATTAAAAATCAATTATTTCTTAAAATAATAATTATGAAAAAGAATTCTAACTGTAGTTGGTTCAAAGACTACAGCAAAATGAAAGTATTAATTATTAAATAAATATATGATATCTTAGTCTAGAAGCTATCAATGTATCAAAACATTGCGAAGTCTTAGAAGAAAGCCGGTTTGTTAACATGGCGGAAAAAATTGTCTAACTGTTAAGAGATCTGAGATATTTGCTGTATAAATATTCTAATAATCTCGTAAATGTTTTATAAATTTAATTAATTAACTAAATTATAATTAATATTTCAAAAGAATCTTTCATAATGTTATTTGTAAAATGCAGATATCGTTTGGATTTTGAGCTGAGCGGCCGTGTTTTTTTCACTCCCTCAAATCGGTTTGTTTTCTAGCGTTTCTCCTCATTGGTATGAGATTTTTTTCCCCCCTCTTATTCTGTCTTAATCTCTTTATTCTTTTTCTCTGTTTAATTTCTTTGGTTCTATGTTATTATTTTGTTGTATAATTGAGTATTATTCTTTTAAAATTTAACAACATAGAATTCTTTTTTTTTTACCTTCTGTATCTTACTGTGTAGGCGCTGAATTGTTCGCGTTTTTTAAGCTACATCATTGTTGAATAAAGATGTCGAGTGCCTGAAATCAAAGCGTTCATCTACTCAATGGTATGTGAAGGCAGTAGGAAAGAAAAGTCATGATAAATAGATAATAGTAATCGTATTTCGAGAGAAAAAAAATTAAGAAAGAAAAAATGTAAATCATCGGTATGGAAACGTAACAAGAAATTTATGATCAATAAATATGCGTTGAAGTAAAATATCTAAAAAAGCGATAAGTGAGCAGTAAATTATGGTGGTTTGAGGTTTCGATTCCATTTAGAAGTAGAGAAAGGATACTTGTATTTTTAATTCAATTGCGTAAATATAGTTTGTGCCTTGATGAGAGAGATTTTCGTGAGTAGCAATGGTATTGAAGAAATTTCTAGAAAGTTTAGTAATATAGTTGTCAATAGAGTCAATTTTTAAATCTTGATGAATTGTAGAGTTGCGGACAAACCAGGGTGCTCCAGTGATAATACGAAGAAGTTTGTTTTTGAATAATTTGTACAGATTTCTTGTTAGATTGTGCAGCTAGACCTCAGATTGGGGCAGCATAGGTAAGGATAGGCTTGAGAACTTGTTTGTAGAGAAGAAGTTTGTTTGACAAAGTTAATTTAGAAAATTTATTAATGAGTGGTAGAGTGAGATAAAATTTTTTCCAACATTTTTCTTTGATTTTTGAATATGAGCTCGAAACGTAAAGTTTATTGTCTATAATTAAGCCGAGATATTTAATATTAGTCGCCCATTCAATTTGTTGATCAAAAAGGGCGAGATTAATATATGGTTGTCTGGCTGTCCTTTTCGGAAAATGATAGCTTGAGATTTAGAGATATTAATTGCGATGCGCCATTTTTTTAAGCTACGAGCGTTTATCACTGCCTTTACTCAGTAAAATGCATATTGTTTTCTGTTTTAGTCAATAGTATTTTTAAATATTTGGTTTTGTTTATTTTATTCTATTATGGCTGTTGTCGAAGGAGTTTCGCTCTCCTCAAACATCACAACCATGTCTCTATCCCCTGCTGACCAATCAACCAGTATGCTTAATTTGATTGACGTTAATACTAACCCGACAGCGTTTAACTTTATTCAAGAAATTGATAAACTTAATATTAGCATTAACAATTTTTCATCATTCATTGAGTGCGAAAACCTCAATGATCATCTGAACAATATTGAAAATTGCTTAAAAATTGAACCTCAAATACCTAATTTAGATCTTTTTATACAACTTACGCTTTCTAATATTACCAATAAAAACTTAAGGAAGCAAATGAGTCTCATCTTACTAAACTCAATGATTCAAACAACTCGGTAACTACTCCTACTAAAAAGAAAAAAAACTTAAGGTCACACAAAAGCAAAGAAAAATTGAGCTAAACGGCCTAATACCAGTACTCCTACTGTCCTCAAGTTATCTTCCAAATTTGCTTGCCTGAACCCCGATGAAAATCTTGAACCTAGGGATGCAGACAACATACCTCCTGCTAAAATTGAAGAAATTTCAAAAATGTTGATAAATTACATCCGGACGAAAACAGTATGGACACTGATCTCACTAATGACCACAATATTGCTTCTTCTTGTCCTGCACTCCATACAACTAAATATGTTTCTCCAATTATAATTGACAATATACAAAATTCTACTGAAATTCTTAAGAACTTCAACCAGATTACAGATTCAAAGATTGAAGGACGCCTTTCTGGAGGCAAATTGAAAGTTTTTCCAAACACACCTGATGATTACAGATCCATACGGAAGCAAATTGATCACCTGAAACGTAAAAGTCATACATTTGAACTGACCCAAGAAAAGCAACTTAAAGTTGTAATTCGCGGACTGCCTTCAGATCTCCCAATTGATGTCATCATGCAGGAACTCCAAATTCTCAACTTTCATTCTGAATTCAGCACTCCACTTCGTAATCGTGCTGGTACCGGCAATCTACCTCTGTGCTTTATAGTTCTTCCAAAAATGAACAAAACAAAAGAATTTTCGACCTATCCATCTTATATTAATTTAGGGTCAAAGTTGAACCACTCAGATGAAAATATCAGAACCCAGCCAATGCTATAAATGTCAGGAATTCTATCATCATAGTAAATTCGGCACAAGAGACCCTCGATATCTCAAATGTGCTGGACCTCATGCCACCAAAGAATGCACCAAAAGGCCAGATGAAGCTCCCAAATGCGCCCTTTGCTCTGAAGAGCATACTGCAAATTTCTCAGGTTGTCCTAAAACCCTGCTAATTTCACTCCTGTTCCTCTCCCGAAGGTCAACGCTTGGGCGGAGAGACTTAAAAACAAGCACAACAAATGAAGCCTGAGAACTCCAACCAATTGTCACTTCCAGCTCATCAGAAGTCTTCTCCAACACTTCCTCCTTCTTCAGATGACTTTCCAACTCTTTCTACCCACACCTCTCACCATATTACTTCTTCCAATACTCTGCAGGCTTCCACGAAAATGCCTCCAATTCCACTCATTCTGCAACAATTAGTTGGGGTACTTTCAAATCTTTCTGTTTTAAAAACTGCTCTTCAAAATCAAACAATCAATTACATTCAATAGACCGACCAATAATTCTACCTTATGCGTGAGTTGGAACTCCAATAGTCTTAAAGGAAAAATTAATGAATTACAAAATTTTATTTCTGAAAATAAACCTCATGTAATTGCTCTCCTAGAAACACATCTTCGGCCAGGCGATTCCTTCAAAATTCCAAATTATATCATATATCGCTTCGATTGTCTTACCCACAGAGGGAGGATGCACGGCTATCTGCATTCATAAAAATATTAATCATCATCAAATTCATTTTACTACAACCAGCTTTGAAAACTCTGCTATCGTTATTAATCTCAAGAATAACCTAAAAATTACTGTTGCTAGCATTTATCGCCCTCCAATTGCTAGATTCCTCACACAAGAACTTGATACAACAGCGAACTCCAATCAACAAGTACTTCTACTTGCGGACTTCAATTCCAAGCATCCTGCACTGAATAATGGACGCTGCAACATAAATGATTCCATTATCTTCGAATGGACAAATCTTAATGCATTCAATGTTATTGCTCCTAATGATCCCACATATTTCTGCCTTCACAATCGCTGCAATAGTACTCTTGACATCGCACTTCTTAAAAATTTAAACGCCGGGTCTGCTTCTTCTATCAACAATCTTTCCAGTGATCATAACCCTGTGATAGTTGAAGTCTCTCATAATTCATTTACGCCCTTCCTCAATAGCATAATCACAAATACCAATTGGAATATTTTTACTAAAATTCTCACTCAAAGCATTCCTGGTAATCCAGTCATCTCCAATATTCAAGATATTGACAAAATAATTGATAAATTCAACTATGCTGTTACTTCTGCTATCAACCTTGCTAGCAAATCTAAAAATATCATTACACCACACAAAATACTTCCTACTGAAATCACCTCTAAAATTGCGGAAAAAAACAGAATTCGAAAATTATGGCAAGATACCAGGTTTCCTCCGTTCAAGCAAACCCTCAACAAGCTTCAAAAAGAAATAAAGCAAATGATTCAAAAAATTAGAAAATTACAGAATGAATTTTTATTAGGCCTAAATCAGAATATAAATCTCTCTTCAAAATTAACAAACATTTTACCAAAAAATATCCCAAAATTCCCCACTGGTTGGATCCTTAGGTCTTATTTTCTCATCTTCTGATAAAACGAACTCTTTTGATGAAAACCTTGAACTCTCCTTTCAAGAAAACACTGAACCTTGCGATTACTCAAAAATTGAGCATGTTGAAGATACAGTAACTTTCTTTCTAGCTGATCATCAAAATTACCGAAACAATATTTTTTCTCCATTTGACATAATTAACTTAATCAAGAATTTCAACATTCGGAAATCTTCTGGACCTGAAAACATTCCAAATATAGCCTTAATGTGTCTCCCCCTTAATGCCATTACTCATCTTGCAAAAATCTACAACAGCTGTGATAAATATCACTACGTCCTTCCTATCTGGCAAAAAGCAAATATCATCATGTTCCCAAACCTGGTCAAGATAGAAACTTTCCTCAAAATTATCGGCCCATCAATCTCTTTAGCTGCGTTGGAAAGCTTTATGAGAAATTCTTATTGAAACATATTACTTCTTTTTGCGATAAAAATTCCATAATTCCAGCAGAACAATTTGGATTCCGTCAACATCACTCAACTTGTCATCAACTTCTACGTGTCACCAATATCATCACTGAAGGATATAACTATACATTTTTCACAGTAGGCGTCTTTCTAGATGTCAAAAAGCTTTCGATCGATTGTTGCACGATGGTCTGACATACAAAAAGGATCAAACTTCAATTTCCAACTTTTATTACACTTATCATTACTGATTATCTTAAAATAGAACTTCACAAGTTCGACTTCAAATGAATTCTCCAAAATCTCTTGTATTAGAGCTGGTACACCTTAAGAAAACGCGCTCAGCCCTATCCTCTACAATATCTTTACCTGTGACTTTCCTCGATGCACTAACATTTCCACTTGACTATTTGCTGACGATTCTGCTACTCTTGCCCAAGGTGCTTCTATTCTTTCTGTCATCAAAACTCTTCAAATTTTCTGAATACTCTAGAGGATTGGCTAACTAATGGGCGCATAACATTTAATGTCTCTAAATCTCAAGATATCATTTTCCGAAAAGGACACGCCAGACAACCATATATTAATCTCTCCCTTTTTTGTTCAACAAATTAAATGGACAACTATTATGAAATATCTTGGCTTAATCATAGACAATAAACTTACGTTTCGACCATATATTCAAAAATCGAAGGAAATTGTTGAAAAAAATTTTTATCTTACTCTGCCACTCATCTATAAATTTCCTAAATTAACTTTGTCGAACAAAATTTTTCTCTGCAAACAAGTTCTTATGCCTATCCTTACCTACGCTGCCCGAGTCTAGCTGCAAAATCTAACAAAAAATCTGTACAAATTATTCAAAACAAATTTCTTCGTATTATCACTGGTGCACCCTGGTTTATCTGCAACTCTACAATTCATCAAGATTTAAAAATTGATTCTATTGACAACTATATTACAAAAACTTTCTAGAAATTTCTTCATTACTATTGCTATCCACGAAAACCCTCTCATCAAAACGCAAACTATTTTTACATAATTGAATGGAAAATGCAGGTATCTTTACTCTACTTCTAAATGGAATCGAAGCCTCAAACCACCATAATTTCCTGTTCACTTATTTTTTCTACTTGAGTTCAACTTCCAATCTTTCTTCCAATCTTAATTCTTCCAATATTAATATCATTTCCAATTTTTATTCCAATGGTTTATTTTACTTCTCCTATCGCTGTTTCGATATTTTACTTCAAAACATACTATTTTCTGCTCTTTTAGATGTATTGCTTAAACAAACTGATAGTAACAGTTCGATCTTCTCCAAAGTACTTTTCTCCTTTTGACTTTGTCTTCTAAATGAACCTATTAATCGATCTAATTCATTTCACTGTACTCCATTTTGTTTTTGTTTTTCTCTCTACTAACCTTTACTCTCTTTTTTTGGGTTCTTCGGTCATTGCAATTGATTTTTTTCTTTCATATACACTGAAGTGACAAAAGTCATGGGATACCTCTTAATATCGTGTCGGCCCTCCTTTCGCCCGGCGAAGTGCAGTAACTCGACGTGGCATGGACTCAACAAGTCGTTGGAAGTCTTCTGCAGGAATATTGAGCCATGCTGTCTCGATAGACGTCCATAATTGTGAAAGCGTTGATGGTGCAGGATTTTGGGCACGAACAGACCTCTCGATGATGTCCCATAAATGCTCGATGGGATTCATGTCGGGCGATCTAGGTGGCCAGATCATTCGTTGGAATTGTCCAGAATGTTCTTCAAACCAATCGCGAACAGTTGTGTCCCGGTGACATGGCGCATTGCCAACCATAAAAAATCCCATCGTTGTTTGGGTACATGAAGTCCATGAATGGCTGCAAGTGATCTCCAAGTAGCTGAACATAAGCATTTCCAGTCAATGTTCGGTCCAGTCGCACCAGAGGACCAAGTCCATGCCATGAAAAACAGCCCACACCATTACGGAGCCACCACCAGCTTGAACAGTGCCTTGCTGACAGTTTGGGTCCATGGCTTCGTGGGGTCTGCGCGACACTCGAACCCTACCATCAGCTCTTACCAACTGAAATCGTGACTCATCGGACCAGGCCACGGTTTTCCATTCATCTAGGGACCAACCGATATGCTCACGTGCCCACGAGAGTCGCTGCAAGCGATGTCGTTCTGTCAGTAAAGGCACTCGAGTCGGTTTTCTGCTGGAATAGCCCAAGAAAGCCAAATTTCTCCACACAGTTCTAACAGACAAGTCCCTTGTACGTCCCACATTGATTTCTGCGGTTATTTGACGCAGTGTTGCTTGTTTGTTAGAATTTACGACTCTTTGCAGACGTCGCCGGTCTCGGTCGTTAAGTGCAGGCGGTCGACCACTGCGCTGTCCATGGTGGGATGTTATGCCTGAAATTTCATAATCTCAGCACACTCTTGACACAGTGGATCTGGGAATGTTGAATTCTCAACGATTTCCAAATGGCATGACCTATGCGTCTAGCTCCAACTAACATTCCGCGTTCAAAGTCTGTTAATTCCCGTCGTGCGGTCATCATCACGTCAAAACCTCTTCACATGAATAACTTGAACAGAAATGAAAGCTTCTGAAAGCTCTGCGCATTTATACCTGTTCTACGCGATGCTACTGCCATCTGAAAATTTGCATATTGCTATCCCATGACTTTTGTCACTTCAGTGTGCACCCCTTTTTGTTTGAATTATATATTTCTGCTTTTTGCTCCATCGTTCTGCGCTTTTTACTTATCATAAATTTCATGTTACAATTCCATCACCAATGTTTTACATTTTTTTCTTTTTTCTCAGTTCATACGATTGCTGTTATTTATTCATCTTGAGCTTTCTTTCCTATTTCCTTCACTTACCATTGAGTAGATGAAAGCTTCGCTTTCAGGCACTCGACCTCTTATTCAACTTGTAGTAGTTCTGCTTCCGCCACACACTCTAGATTCTAACTAAAGAAGTAATAGGCCAATTATATCACATCACTCCTTAAAAACATAAAAAAGATTAAAGACATTTGTCAAACTCATGCAACTTCTTTCAAAAATCTATTAAATCATTGTCAGAAAATTTCACGGCATCTCTAAACTCACTCAATCAATCATTGAGAAAAACTTGTCCAATCCTCCGAATATCACGTAAATATCCAGTATCAAAGATAAAAAGAAATTCTAAGCAAGAAAATCTGGATCCGAATTTTTGCATGATGTGAACAATACTATCTGTTACTGTTATTATTGTTATTGTAGACTATTACGGAGATCCTTGGCCGCGTAGCGGCCACTAGCTCCTTCTTTGTAAAATGTTGAAACATAGCGGTGGTCTCATGTCCTTTGAGTTAATAAGCAAAATAGATAATTAAATGCCCTTTTTTTTTTTTTTAAAGAGAATTATTTATTTAATAAAAATTATAAAATGAAAAATATCAAAAATTTAAAAAATGCAGATGTTGATGGAATCAGTTGCATGTAATAACCCCGAATGGGCAAAGGTCAAATTAGGAGAAAAGCGAACTTTTTCATCTAGGCAGTTGTAAGGTATTAATTTAAAATATTTAGAACAGTGCGAGGTCTTTTGCTATGTTTGCGGGAAGAAATATCATAATCGTAATTTTGTAGGATATTTAATACAGGGTTATTAATGTTTCGGATATCATTATAGAATGTAGTAGAAATTTTGTGAACAAATTGTCTTAAACTTGGAATCGAGAGAGCTCGTCTAATATCGTCATTACGAAAGTACCAGGGTGAATTTGTTAACATTCTGAGAGTTTTGTTCTCAAGCCTTTGAATAATTTCAAAATTTGTACGTGCGACAGAACCCCAAACTGGGCTTGCATAAGCTAATACTGGACGAAGATAAAAGAGAGAGATATTAGAATTTTGAGATTAAGTGGTAAAGCTGAATTTCTATTGATTAAAGGGTAGAGAATTCTAAATTGAGTATTGAATTTATTTCTAAGGTTGTAAATATGCGATCTGTAGTTAAGTTTACTATCAAGGATAATTCCTAAGTACTTAGTTTCTTTAGACCAGGTGATATAATTATTGTATATTTTAATATTAGGAGGGTTATAGGATTTTTGCAAGTGAAAAAAGAACTGCTTCAGTCTTGTCCACATTTAATTTTATCTTCCAGTTAATGAGCCATTTTTCTAAATCAATGATATAATTTTGCAAATTTTCCTGGATGGTGCAAGTTTTTCGGCCTTGCGTTAGGGATTGCAGTGTCATCAGCATAAAGACTAATTTTGATATTGTTCTTTTTGTGGAATGTCGTTGATAAAGATATTATAGAGGAAAGTAGCTAGAATAGAGCCCTGGGGCACACCAGCGTGAATATCACGAATTGAGGAATCAGTATTCCCTACTGCGACAACAAATTGTCTGTCTGAAAGATAGTTACGAATTACTTGAATCAAATAAGGAGAGAAATTGTAAGAAATGAGTTTGTAAATCAATCCATTAACCCAGACTCTATCAAAAGCTTTGGCCACATCAAGAAAAATTGCAGCAGTTTCATATTTCCAGGTAAATCCTTCAGCAACGGTTTCTGTGAGATTGTAGAGCTGATGAGTTGTAGAAAGTTTTTCGGTAAATCAAATTGCTGTGGGATGAGAAGGTTCTTTTGATTTGACTCATTTTTAAGAAGGTTCAGGAGGACATTTTCAATTAGTTTACTAATAGAAGAGAGTAAAGAAATTGGTCTGTAACTAATAGGAGAAGTAGGATTCTTTCCCGTTTAAGAATTGGGAGAATTCTAGCTGTTTTCCAAGACTTAGGATAATAACCAGTATGAAGAATAGAATCAGTAATTTTACATATCTCAAGTATTATTTTGAAAGGAAGGTTTTTAACATTTTATTAGTAATTTTATCTATGCCAGGAGTTTTGTTAATTTTCAGTGAGGAAATGCAATTAATTACGAAAGATGCTTTAGTGATAGGAATTTCAGAGACTTGACAAGTATTAATAAAATTAGTGATAGTGGACTACTATCTGTTACTTTGACCAATGTAACCTCTTACGACTAAAAACAAACTGACCAATTAAACATGACTACTCAGTGAATTCTATTTTCTTTTTTTATTTTAGATTCATTTTTCTCTTTTTTCCTCTTTCATTTTCATTTTCTTTAAAAATTTCAATAAAAAAGGCATTCGAGTGAAAAAAAAAAAATCGTGGTTTCTCAAATTTTTAAATCATGCCATATTTTTGTAATTCAGGAGACCTTTCTTAACAATAATGACGAATTTTATTTGCCGATAAACTTATTTATAGAAAAGACGGACCTAACAATACAAGAAGGGAAGTTTAGTGATCGGCATCGATTCCTCTATTCCCTTGTAGAACAATAAATTTCCTTATCTCCCTCAATCCGATAATGAAATACAAGGAATTCGCAATTCATCTTTCTCCTAAATCTTTTCTAACGCCAATATTTACTTCCCAAAATGAGAATTTAAATAGAATAGCTTGAAGCAGTGAATCAACGATGGCCATCCAGTTGTATTATTCTAAGTGTTTGATTTGTCGCTCTACGGTCATCTTGTGCACACTTTAGGCTAAACAGACCGGGACTTACAGCTTAACGTGGATTCCGAACCACTCACAAACATCCATTCCACCGCCAGGATTCGAATCTGAAGCCTGGTGTAAAAAGGCCAGAGCGCTAGCCAGTTGGCCATCAGGCCGCTGTATTATTCTAGAAGATTTTCAATTCTAAATTTCAATACTTCTCGATATCCCCGATATCCTAATAAATTGGATTCTTGACAACCATTCGACCATTCTTAATTCAAACATTGCTACACATATTACACCGTCTTCTTCCTCCCTTCCGAATTTATTCATAACTACAGCAGATATTTACTCAAAAATTTCTTTTCTCATTCATTCTCATCCTTTTGATAGTGATCATTTGCAAATATATCTATCCTTTCAACTCTATAACCAGCTTAAAAATTATAGGCAGGCCATTATTTGGCCCCAAATTCTCTTCAAGATCATCATAATTTTATGCACATTCTGAAAATCATTCTGAGTTAAATGATTTCCGGACAAATAGTTTACATTCTAATAACACAACCTATACTATTTTTTTATAAACCCTTGCAACCATGGTGGAACATCTCCTACGCTGTAAAAGAAATATTTTTATATAAAGCCCTCTTTAGCTTTAAGCTCCCAGATTTCCAGAGATCTCTGAATTGCATGTTAGAAAACTTTTTGCTACACTCCGTAGACTTATATTTCAAGTAAAACAAAAATATTGAGACTTAGTTTGTGATTCTGCAGGTTATAACGGAAGAATTTATGAAATCATCAAAGCGATTCACAAGAAACATGATACTCTCGAGAATAAATATTTTCACAATAGCAATAAATCCGTCATTTCAGACGCAGATCAACAAGCTCATCTCTTGGCATCTCACTTCAATAAATCCTCTATAGTTCATTTTATTCTTTTGATTTGTCTGAAAATTCTTCTCAAAATTACAATATTTTTTTTTCTCAAGGACTAACTCTGGTAATCATTATTGTTACGTCGAAACCCATGTCCCCCTGCTTAGGGGAGGTCAACGCCTATGTCCAGAAAAACATCCTGTCTGTGGGGGTGTCTGGCAGGGGGTGAGGTGACGGGAGAGAGAAAGAACTAAAAGGAGTTGAACTTCCGCAACCAAAGAGAAAGGTTGTGTGGCAGTCTATCTTCGAGTTTGATGTCTGCATAAACTAAAGGAGTTGAACTTCTGCAACCAAAGAGAAGGTTGTGTGGCAGTCTATCTTCGAGTTTGATGTCTGCATAAACTAAAGGAGTTGAACTTCTGCAACCAAAGAGAAGGTTGTGTGGCAGTCTATCTTCGAGTTTGATGGCTGCATAAGTAAAGGAGTTGAAACTCAGCGACCAAATAGAAAGGTTGTGTGGCAGTGCATCTTCGAGCTTGATGGCTGCATAAACTAAATGAGTTGAACACCTGCGACCAAAGAGAATGGTCGTGTGGCAATGCATCTTCGAGCTTGATGGCTGCATAAGTAAAAGAGTTCAATAAGTGTAACCAACGAGAAAGGTTGCGTGTGGCAGTCCATCTTCGAGCTTGAGGGCTGCCTAAATAAAGGAGATTAAAATTTATACAGTCCACTTTTTTACTTGAGTTTATTTTTGTGACCGAGCTATCGAACAATTATATAATAGTTAAAATATTGGCAAATGCCCAGAAATTAAAGAGGATGAATTAATTAAAATTAAATCAAAATTTCAAAATGAGCATTATAAAAATGAGAAGAGCAGGGTTAAATGAAAATTTTTCTAGGTCTCATAGTGCTAATGCAAGGTTCGTATGTTTCAATTCCTAAAATATTCAGATTTTGATAGTTATCCAAGTTGTTTAAAAAGTTGTGAGAGAGTCTTTTCAATATTCTTTGAGAAGCAATAAATCTATTGAATTTTGTATGTCTACATTTCTTATGTACCAGTTTGCGTCAATGATTTATCTTAGTTATTCTTCATGGATTTTGTTATTATAATTCGGAGCATCGGCCCAAACAAAGGCAAAGGTATTGTTTTTAAAAAGTACCAAGGAGAAAGGGATCTCTGCACCTCTATTTCATTATTTTAGAATTAAAAATAAATTTATTCCTATAAGAAAATTGCATATATGAAAAATAAAAGAGAAATAATTAAGGATGATCAACATACTCAGTGAGAAAAATTTAAAAGTTAAACTTTTAAGCATGAACAAAATTTTAAATCTCAGTAAAAATTAAAAATTTTATGTTTTAAAAATTAGGATTGTAAATAAGAAAAATAAAAATTTTAAAGAAATTAAATTGACCTTTTGCACTTTGTAAGAAAATGACAGAAGAACTCTTGGCCCATGGAATTCCATGTAGCATGGAAATTGAGAATTATTATTTTATTTCTTGAGAAATTTGTTGCAATAATAGGATAAAAAAATTTTATATTCTTTCTGAATTTCTGTTTAATATAATTAAAATGATAACCCGAACTGAGGTGAGGATATAGATAAATTCCCGGGAATTTAATATCTTTCGTCAGTTAAATTGTTGATTCCTAAAATAAGATGGCTGGATTTGTGTATGTGTGAGGTTTTCCGAAAAATGCTGTTTCTATTTTGTCAATGCTTAAAGCTAATTTTCATTTATCAAACCAAATAGAGAGATGGGTAAGATGTCTGTCGATAGTTAAAGCAAGATATTTTGATATTTTATTTTTACATAGGATGATAGCATCATCTGTATATATTGCGATAAGAGTGTTGAATTCAGTCGGCATTTTCGAAATGTAGATTGAGAAGAGTAATGGCGAAATTTTATTTCCCCTAACGCGTTTTTACTTTGCTGTTTTGATAGTAGAAAAAAATTGTTAATCATGGAGATGAATGATCTATTTCAGAGATAGGAATGATTGAATTTGATGATTGACGGAGGAAATTTTAGGTTGATGAGTTTTGAAAAAGAGTCCTTCAATCCACACAGGGTCAAAAAACAGTGTAATTATCATTCTGAAATCACTGAAGTGGTGAATTCTACAATTCTAAGTAATTGATAAGTCTTTACGAAAACCGATTTGCTCTTTATAAATGATATTGTACGATTGCACAAAATGGATAAGGGAGTAAAATGGATTAAACAATGTTTCTCGGTGATGAAAAAATAATATTGTTCTGTAGCTTTCTCATCTTGAAAAGATCTTTTTTCAGGCTTGAGAATCGAGATAACAGCTGGTTGCAGTCTTCCAGGATGAGAGGAATGATTGAGTCCAAGAATCTTATTTATGAGAAAGTTGAACTTAATAATAATAACGGGTAGAAGGGTTTTCAACATTTCCTTTGTAACCGAATCTAGACTTGTTTTTCTTGAATTTCGTATTTTCGATTATATTTGCAGCATCTGAGGGTGCAGGTCGGAGTACAAGGTATAAGTACATAGAAGTACAAGGTAAGATTATTTTTTATGAAAATAAAAAACTTTATCTACAGATGCATTAATGTAGAGAGGATTGATTCTGTCATTCCCGACGCAGTCGAAATTGAGTAATTAAAATTTATTTTTATTTTGGTTTGTCGCTCTACGGTCATCTTATGCACACTTTAGGCTAAACAGACCGGGACCTACAGTTTAAATTGGATTCCGAACCACTACAAACATCCATGACACCGCCGGGACTCGAACCCGAAACCTGCAGTACCGCGCGCTAGCCACTCCGGGCATTCAGACCCCTATTTTTATTTTGGAGATGTGATTCCTATATGAGTAAAATACCAGGAGAATAATAGGAGATAAAATCTGGTAACTCGATCTTATGATTTTTAATTCCACCGCCATTTGTCGAACACCACGTTATAAGAGATATGGCATTAAAGCATTATGGATGATTAATGATATCAGAAAGACCTTTGATGAGAAGTGCATTACACAGAAAAAAAATATGAAATGAACTTAGTTATAAAATTATTTCTTATTTTTCGAGTGGGAAGTAAGAATGAATAGCTGTGGTTTATCAATAACAAAACTTTAGAATTTGTTTCTTATTATTTATAATTCTTTTCGTCATGTTTAATTTTTCTTTCGATGTAATTCATTCAGAAATTTAGTTCATGCATAACTTTAAGCTATCAGTAGAAAAATATAGATCTATAAATCACAATAATTATGAAATTATATAGTAGAAGCTTATGTTTTCAATGTTTGTGTTACTTCCTTAGTAAATATAAACATTTGATAACTATTAATGGTTGTTTAAGAACAATTTTATTCATTTCTATATCCTAAAGAGCGAGGAGTTTAAAAGTCGAGAATCAGAGTTTTAAATCGGGAACAGACCTAAGGAGATTTATTACTTTCTTGGTTATTTTCCTTTAACTTAAGCTATTTTGTTTTTCCGTTGCATGACATAATTTTCATTTTGCACATAAAATTATTTTTGTAAATGCCATTTTGAAATACTTCCTTCTCATTAAGGCTTATTTTATAACCTGGTGTTTTAATTACGAATTGTAAAAATTCTACGTTATTTTATTTGCTGTCCATCAGGCATATTTAAATAGTTCAAAAACTATGTTTCAAGGCGCAGAAATTGATGGAAGATGTTTTGACTGAATATTTTAAGTAAGAGCTCTTGATTCTTGCAAAAATTTACTATTCGTTCCCTAAAAGATCTAATATTTTTAAAAAAAATATTGATTCCTCGTCAATTAATTTGTAGGAAGTATGCAGTTAAAATATGCTTCCGAAAAAAACGGATTTCTCAAATCTTTTAAACGTCATATTGCAGAAAATAATAAAGCCCGATCAAAGAATGTAGTTGTAATTCTCGTACTATATATTCCTACTACTACTGCCAATAAATATTCGCAACTTAATGATATCAGTGATAATATTAACAGTTCCCCCTCAAATTCAATAAATTACTTCATTTCGTAAAAAAGAATGTTTTATAATCTTAACTGATCTTTTAACACAAATTGACTAATTCTTGGACGGGAAAAAAAAAATCAGCGATGAATTTATTGAAATATTCTCGCATTTTTCTGACGATTAGACTAAATCTGTAATTTTGTAATATCTCAAAAGAAAAAGTCTAAAAGTAATTTTAAAAGAGTTGCTCCTACTGAAATCACTGATTCATTCAATGAAAATGAGATCATCCCGAAAAAGCAATTCAACTTCAACAACATGTACAAAAGCAGCAGCATGTACAAAATCTTTATAGCGGTCTTACAAATCATTCTTCTTCAAACAGCAAAAACTCACAAATATTTAAATTCAATAAACTTACTATATTTTACTGAAAAAAAAAATGACAAATTCGATAAAATAACAGGAATTACTGAGTGCGTGTGTGATTTTTTTTTTTTCATCCCAGTTCTATTAACTTTGGTTCAAATAAAGCTTACGTCCATTATTGACAAAAACTCCATAATCTAAATGCATTAAATTCAATGAAACCTGACACATCAAATCTTGGAAGAAGTCTCCTAAATTCCCAGAATTACAATAGGAAAAAAACAACAATTTATTCCTTGTATTTACTGCCAAAAGATCACAAAACCAATTTTCTTAAGCTGGTGTAACAAACAATAAATCAATTTTAACCAAACCAACTCCTTAAATGTAAATATTTTTCAAACTCCTGCTGAAATACATAATAAATCTCTTTCTATCATTAAAGATATGCGTAATGCTTTTTCTATCTATCCCTTTCTTTTTTTTTTTCATCTATTTAATGATTTCCTCAATCATAAAGTAAGGAAAAATTAATTATTTTATTAAGTTGTATGGCACTGGATTCAAACAAGACCAATGAGTAAATTTCCATTACCTGTTTAACTCTTTCAGACCCAGTTATATTTTACCACTTATTTTCTTTAAATGATGCATTAATTATTATATTAAGCAATTTTAACGATGTCAAAATCCAAGAACACAAGCTATCAGCTACTTACACAACCAAATTACGTCGTACCTACCTGTCGGTAGGTAGTTCATGTCATACATAAGTTAAGAGGTTTGAGAATAGAGGTTCCTGGCCAGAAAATTTTGTAGCCCCATTCTCTGGCAATGATGAAGTGTGGACGTATACAAAAATAAAAAATAAAGTAAAGCATAAAATTTAGTATATAGGAAAATGACAAGTCTAGAAAGGGAACAGCATGAGGCGACATTTATAACAAACAAAATGGTTACAAAGAAATATTTGCAGACATGAATAAAAGATAATGATGATTACACATAAGATGGAGGTAGATCATAAATTAAGAATTTGATGATAAAATCATGTGGTAGATGAGAATTGAAGGTGGTTATGAAGTTGAAGAAGATGAAAAAAAGATGAAAATTAATAGGTAGAAGATGTGATGACTATCAGTAATAGTTAAAGAATGTGATGGCTGAACAGGTGAACATAAAAGCAACAAAGAATCTGTTGATAAGTGTTGACTAGCAAGCTATTTTAGAAATACAATATGATACAATGACAGATTCTGGTATATGATGATGAGGTGGAAAATGCAGAGAGATGAAACAATAATGAAGAAAGGATATGATTAGTAGTATTTGGCAAAGAACAGATGAGGTTTTGACAGGCAAGAAGTAATTGATAAATGCTAAAATTAAATAAATTATTAAGTAATAATAAGTTAATTATTAGTTAAATTATTCAAATTATATAATATAAATATCCAGCTTGTAAAAATCAACAAGTTCTGAAAAAAGATAAGAAGAAAAAATAATTGCATGAATGAGTTTATGAAGACACT
This sequence comes from Caerostris extrusa, assembly GCA_021605095.1. Lineage (NCBI taxonomy): Eukaryota > Metazoa > Arthropoda > Arachnida > Araneae > Araneidae > Caerostris > Caerostris extrusa. The sequence goes on along the minus strand of BPLR01000342.1, from coordinate 58,920 downwards.
TAAGTATCTTCTTATAAGTTAGAACTTTATTGCAAAGTTTTCGAATTGCATCATACACATCCAAAATTGAAATACATTTAAAATCATTAAGATTAATTAACCAGTTTATTTCTAATTAAAATCATTAATCATTATTTCATGCAAGAGAGTTTTAAAATTGAGTATTTTTATATAATATACACTATGCAAAATAAGATATACTTAAAAAAGGCATACAAAAATATAAAAACAGAAATATTGTCATGTTTAATGAAACTTCTTTTATAGACATATAGCCATCCTAATATTGCATAAAATGTCTCTAATCTTAAGAATATTAGTTTGAACTTTATTCTTAAAAAAAAAATTAACTTTAATTTAATTGAACTTTATTCTTAATAAATTTTTACCTACTGACATTTGGGCACGTCTTCAATTTGAGTTATATATAAATAAAATTTATGTAGATATGTAGCTTAATTTTCTCATGTATACTTCCAGCTTAATGATATTGTAAGCTGGCTCAGTCTAATTGGATAGTTTTGTTCATAGTGTTAAATTAGTTATTTAAACAAATGTGTATAGTCTCGGGGAAATGTGTTATGCATTTTATTATGAATTACAATTTTGAATTCTGTATTTATCTAAGCACAATGGAAAGCATAAATATATTTTTTTATTAATTTCATTTATACACATGAAAACTTAAGTTAATTTACTACATGCAATATTAAAATTAAAAATAATTCAAATAAACATTCCTTTTCAAAAATAAATAAATTTTAATTTAACAAAGTAAATTATATTTTCATTGTAAATAATTTTATATAAACAAAAAAGATAAACTGATCTATTTGCAACTATTTTCAGATAAATGTGTATTATCTGTTTGCATTATTTTCTTTGCAGTTGATACATTTTTGAGAAGATAATAGTACAGTGATGCTTGTTTCCTTAAAAGTAAACAAGAAGATTTTTGGAAATTTTCAAGAACAATTCCTAAAAGCAGTTGCATTTCTTCAGGTCGAATAAAAAAGAGCTTGACACTGGTTGTTAATAAAACACTCATAACTCTTTCACTCTCAAGATTTTGTTCATCATTTATAATCCTTTCAATTACATATGGTGAATCTTCAATCTCCTTTCCATATTTTCCAATGAATTTAAGTAAACAGAGTTTTGATTCTAAATTGTTAACTTTATGAGCATGTTTAGATACAGCAGCTAGAACACAATCTTTAATGTTTGGATTACAGTTTAAATCTATTATACTCAAAGCATTTAATATGTTCTCACTTAAATCATTATATTGTATATCCATCAAGCTAACAAAAATATTTAAATGAGTCTTTAATTCAGGATGTTTTTTTATCAACTTGGTAAAGCTGTGTACAGCTTGATAAGATACTTCTTTGGTATTATCACAACAATGTGATAATAATTCATCCCCTATATCTAATGCATTATTGGAGTTAGTCAATTCTGTAAGAATTTTAAGCTTTTTAATTTTAGAGATTGTAGCATCACAGAAACGGCAGAAAAACAACTTATAATATGATATGAATACATTCTTATATTTAGGTACATGTAGTTCAATCATCTCTAAAATAGAAGCAAGAAGTTCTGCATTTGAATGGTTAAGTAATAACTTGAATTGGGGAGAAATTTGCTGTATAATATCTTCGGAAAAATCTTTTTCCAGTTGTTTAATATAATCTAGTGAAAGTTCAGCAGCCAAGCTAAAAATTGCAGGATTTATGTTAAGCATTTTATCATCAAGAGCATTTAAAAATTGCAGTAATTCATCAGTGTTTTTAGGTATATATTTTTTCATAACTGCATAAATAACTGTAAAATTCCAGTCTTGGAATTCTGATATTCTGTTCAAGAGATAAAAAATAATTTTTGAGTTTATTACAACTCCACCATCTGAATCTAAAATTTCATTTAAAGCAGATAAACTACTGCATACTACAGTTGGATCAGGATCTCTAATCATTTCATACAGTTTGTCAATGATTTCTTGATTATCTTTGACATTGTTTTCTTTAATGACTAAAGAACATGCTGATGCAGCTGAGCAACGAACATAAGCACTGTTATCACACAAGGCTTGAGGTAATAATTGAAATGCTAGGTCGAATAAACAAGGTATAGAACAAACAGTTTTAATCACTAATCTTCTAACAAATGGATTTGGATCTCGAAAATCTTTTACTAAACTGTTTGTGGCAAGAATGTTCAAATCAGCAATGCTAGAGGAGTACCTAATTAAAAAGGGATTAGGTATTATAAAAACAGGATGAAATGGTATGCAAAAAAATTAGTTTTCAAATCTTCTACTTTTTTATAAAGATAAAATAAAAGAAATGAGTACTATAAAAAGCTTAAGAATTGTTTACTGAAACATTCAAGGCATTTCTTAAATTCTTAATGGCCCAATTATAAAACAATATATAGGTTGAACAGAAAATAATGTTAGATTTAAATAGATAGTTTTAAAAGGAAAAAAAAATACTTGATTGTTTTATGTATATTTAAATCAATAATATATTCTCCATCATTTTCTATAACATTTAATCACCTTTCGGACAACTTTTTAATTCCATCTTGGAAGGTCTTTTTTTGGTTTAGCAGCAAAATACTCATTTAGAGAATTTTCAGTCTCCTGTTTATTACTCAAATTTTTGACATCAAGAAAATGCTGCAGAGACTAAAACAGATAATAATCTGAGGGGGTTATGTCTGGATTATAAGGTATATTAGGTAGAAATTGCCATCCAAGTTTCTGTTGAGTCATTTGTGCATGATCTTGTTTAAGAATCATACCTTGTCTATTGAATAATGCACAATGTTTAATATTCTCTAGTCAACAGTCAATATCTGAGGCGACAATTTGGTTATTTTCTAATAATTCAAAATAAACAACCGCTTACATACTACTGTGTAAAAAAGTAAGATCAATTTTCAATTTAAAATTCCGGGGCTTATGGAATTTCAATTTTTTTTTTTTTTTTCTTTTTAGGTTGCTGGCACTGTCCTTGACATCTGTGTGAAATTTGACGTCAACATATTCATTAGTGTTTGAGTTACGCTTGGCTTTGTGAAATGCTGAAACTGATTCTGGCGATTTTTGAAACGTCCGAATTAATTGAGCAAAGAACTTACATTAAATTTTGTTTGCGGAAATGTATAGAATGTTGAAGAAGGCATCCGGTTTTGAAATGTTTATAAACAGTTCAAAGAAGGCAGAGAACGCATTGAAGATGAAGAAACCTCTGATCGATCATCAACCTCAACTGACGAAGCTCACGTACAAACAATTAAAGATTTGGTGGTTGCAAACCGTCGATTTGCAATTAGAGACCATGCTGATGATGTTGGAATTGTAAAAGGATCGGTCAACTCCATTTTGGATCTCAAAAGCTTCAAATCTTGATTGGTACCGAAAACACTGAATGTGCCAGCTCATATTGCATTGATTCTTCGTGAAGCTTTTGCCAAAAATGAAGCCCATATCGTTCCACAACCACTGTATTCACCTGATTTAGCACCGTCGCGACTTCTGGCTATTCCCTAAACTCAAAAGACCACTCTGGGGACACCGTTTGGAGTCTATTGAAGAGATTCAACGTGAATCGCTGAGCGCTTTGAAGGCCATCCCTGCTGATGATTTTCAGCATGCATTGAGGATTGGGAAAAAGTTGGCATAAATGCATTGTGTCAGGAGGGGATTACTTTGAAAGCAATGAAATAAATTTGGAAGAATAAATAAAGAGTTTAAAAAAAATAATTGGTCTTATTTTTTGGGCACAGCAGTATACCACCAAATGCAAATCAAAATCTTTTTAAATATATTGAATTGAGGATGGATGGAATCCTGGATTTTTTTGGATGCAATCCTGCGTTGAAACAGATTTTGTTTTTGGCATTGTCTTTTGATTAACATTTGCATAAAGTATCCACTTTTCATTTCCACTCACTATACACTTTAAAAAAGGATTAATTTCGTTTCTTTGACTAATGGCGTGTGAACATTTACTCGTTACTGAAGGTTTTGAGCTGTATACTCATGTAGAACCCAAACCCCAGTTTGAGAAACCTTTCCTATTATTTTTAGGTGTTCCGCTATTGCTTGTGCAATTGGAATCTACCATTTTTTCTCTAGTTGTTAAGCGGCATCCAAATGAGAGTATGAAAGAGGCTAGTCAATCACCCTCCGACTGAAATGAATAAGCCAAGCTATTTCTGACTAGTCGAAAAAAAAAATGTCCACAAGAATCCCTTTGATGTGTGGAAAAAACCGACTCTGGTCAGAACAGAGCCAAGGCAGACGACCCAATGACTCTCTCTGAGGATTTTATACAGTCTGGGCCAATTAGGTTTATAATTGGTTCTCAAGACTGATACCTTAATTCTTGTACTCTCATTTGGATGCCGCTTCATACGAGGTTCTAACTCTATCAGTGCTTTCAGATCATCATGATCAACCTGTATTGGCTCAGCACTTCTCTATTCGTCTTCAAGACTAAAATACATTCCTGGAACTTTTTAAGCCAATACCGAACTTGACTTTCACTTATAGATCTTAAATATACTGAACAAATCGAATTGCTTCTGTGCTATTTCTACGGAGCTTAGATAAAAAAAAAAATGATTTAGATGTTGTTTGAAGAAACATAGAAATGATGAAATATGTTAAATTACATATTCCATCAATTCTCAGGAAAATATACATTAAAATTTAAGTTTAATGGTGTAGAAAATAGAGCATGAGATTAAGTTTAAAAAAGGGATATCAAAGTCAAATTTGGCCATTTATATCGACTTGAATTTAGATATGTTAAAATTCTTTATTACTTTCTGTTCAACCTAATATATTATGTCTATAATAACATATTTGTAAATGAATAGTACAGCCACAAATGAATTAAAAATGAAAATGTTCTTCAAGGATAATTTAAATTAGGAAATTTGCATAGGTTACAAGTTTTTATATTAAAGCATTGATGGTTAAAAGAAAAAAAAAAAGATTGATGGTTGGGGTGATTGATGGCTAGGGAGTGAGTATACAAAACAGTCTTCAAGTGGCCCCCTGGTAGTGCATATCCAAAAGCCCAGCTTAGAATTCCACAATTTCTATTTTATATCAGTGAGGAAACTAACAGTGTTCTAGGCATTCATAATGATCCTAACAGTGGTTCTGTCGGTGAATATTTGATCCCTTTTCTGTGGAATTGTTTACTAACACTGTAAGCTGATTAAATTCCATGGGGCAGTGGCATGCCTGCAGTGTACAAGCATTGATGGTTGTAGGTGGGTATCCGAGACCACCTCAAGCGATACCCCTGATAACATGTGTCCAAAAGCATGACTGAGTCTCACAATCACCATGCACATAGCAACTTGAATTTATACCAGGTTTCATTGTGACTGAAAAACAGAGTGCATGAGCATTTGCAATGGTGCTATAGAGGCTCTGTTACCAAGTACTTTGATTCCCTTTCTATGGGCATGTATACAACACTGACAGTTGATTAAATTTGGCAGGCATGGGATATCCAAGCATTGATGGTTAATGGTATGTAAAAATTTAAGATATAAATACATACTGAAGGCAGAAATTGTGTTGCTATCTAAATATAATTGTTTTACCAATTTCAATATTATTAAATATTTTATTTCCTACTCTGATATTGGTGTAGTCACAGATTTAGTTTATCAATCAGAAATTTAAAATTTATTTGTTTATTTTACTCATTTGTTTATTTTTTATATTTTAAGGTTTAATATAGTAACCCGTTGGACAAGAACTATCAGTTATGTAAAATCTATCAAATAGATCTTAAATCTGTAAATATCATAAAAATCTTTTAATTGTTTATAAATATTTTAATTGCTTTCAAGCAACTCTGAAAGAAGACTGAAGCCAATTGATGTATAAAATCATTTTAATTTAATATATCAAATCGATATGGAATTTCAAAAGGGTTCATGAAATAAAATGACATAAGTAAAGTTGTCATCCATAAGCATTTCATATTACATTTTCCTAACTATAAGTACTTAATAAACTTCAACAATAGTGTAACATTAGTAAAGGTTAGAGAATGTGTCATTATTAGATGTAAGTTATAAGGTGAATTATATAAAGAAGCACAGTAGAATTAAGAAATAAAAAGATATATATAAACATAGAAATATAAACAAAAAACTGCCTTAGAGCTAACACTGTAAGTAATTTTTCTATATAAACATTTAATTATTGATTGTGTTTTTTATGAAAATTAAATTTTAATAAAAACTGATGCCTGTAACAATAAAATAGCATTTTCCAAGAGTTTTATTTATTAGATTCTGTTAATTCTTAAAAAATGAGACAACTGACTAATAATTATTATATGCTTAAAATGCAATTATAATTTGTTTAAAATGATCTGCAAACTTAAATTTCAAACATTACACAAATTATAAAATGTTACAGCTTTAGAACAATTCAAATATTAATAGTTAAGATAACATCTTACCTAATTAAAAAAGCATGGAAAACTTTTTTACATGGTGGGTATGGTATGGCAAGGAATTTAATAATTTTGCCAGCTAACAAACTTAAATCAATGTTTTTAACCATCATATTTAAAATCTAAGAAAAGAAAAATACTATACATATATTATCAGAAAAAGTAAATAAGAAATAAATCTGAAAATTTAATATTCAAATTAATATTTAATATAAAGTTTAATTTCAATATTTTTAAAAAATAATTTTAATAAAGAATAATAACATTTATTTAATGGATAAAATTTTAGACACAGAAATTCTAATAACAATTATTTGTCTTCTTTTTCTAACTCACAATAGTTGCTTATTGTTAAATAATTTCTTCCCTCTACCAAAAATTTAAAGAAAATTGAATTTTATAAATTCCAATAATAATTTTTAGCCCCATGTTAAAATATTAATTTTAAAATTAGAATTAAGTATTAAATTTAAAACTGCAATGTAATTACAATTTACAATATTATTCAAAATGTTTTAAAATAAAAAGTTTAAAAACGCTTACAAATTTATTGTAAGCATATATTTGTCCACAATTTCCAGTATTTGAGTATATACTTTATTATATTTCAATTTATCTTGTTGAAAAGGATAAACATGAAAATTTTCAGGATTTTTTTCTTTTGTTGAGATTATAGTTCTGTGTTGATTCAAGTATCTGTATAATTCTTTAAATATCATTTTAATTAAGAAAAAGATAAGACATCTAGCTATTTTTATGTTGAAAGAATTAAAATGTATTTTAAAATGATTTAAAATGTGGCTTCATTACATGCCACCAGTTAAAAAAAAAAAAAAAAGTTAAAACCATAAAAGTTAAAAATATTGTAAATAAAGGTAAAAGAATTTTATGGCTAAGTATTGGTAAAACAGGTACTATCTAATTAGTTTTTAAGAAGTGATTTAAAGTACAGCCTAATTTACTGTAAAAACATTGTTTCCTATTATTAACATTAATAAAATGGCAGAATAATCATATTTCAATAGCCAAATATTCTAATGTAATTTTCATTAACAAATGCATACTATCCTGAAATGATTTATAATATTCCAATAATAAAATAAATATACCCTTTAAGATAAGATCATTATAATTCATCTTTATCAATAGTAGAACATTAAAACATAGGTATTGATAAGGACTGATTATAATTTTTTTGTTGACAGAAATTATCACCACTAAATTTTGATTTTAACTGTTATAATTTTGGTTACACTTGAAGAATGACCACTTTATCTATATATATTTTACATAAAGTTCTGCTCATCACATAAAATGTAACTTTTAGGAAATTTGAAAAAGAAATTCTAATATAAATAATTTTTATAAATGTAAAAATTTAAAAAAAAAAATTAATTAATAGACACAATCACAAATTATAAATCCTTATTCTAAAATTATTTTTTAAAAATTTCATATTAAGGATTTTCTGAAAATAACAGGCCAACTGTCAAATTTAATTTTTATGACATAGCATGATAAAAAAAAAAAAAAATCACAGTAAATGTATAAAAATAGAAAACACAAACATGATACTTACACTATTACATATTTCAATATATCTGCCTTCTGATTCTAATAAATCCAGATGATTAGAGAAGGAAGTCAAAAAATTCATTTCTCTATTCATTTTGAACTTGTGTCTATAATAAAAGTAAAGGGAAGAGATGTACATAAAACATTTTGACTCTTGAATAAATATAACTATATTTCAGTGATTTCAACATTCATTTTTTTTTTAAATTTAAAATAAGTTTTCAAACTAAAACAAAGAAATTTAGAAAATCAATTTTGTAGTTCATGCAATATAAGAAAATTACAGTAATGTAAATACCATTGAATAAAAAAACTATTTAAGTATTGTTTAAAAAATAACTTTATTTTTTGAATTATAATTACTTTTAAAACCTCATCTTAAGTATGAGTGGCAGACTAGTAATTCTTTTAGTTTAAAGGATAAAAAAAAAAAAAAAAAAAAAAAAAAAACCCGAAAGGAAACTTTCTAAAGACTCGAAAGAATATATTTAATAACTTCAATGAACCAACAAGAAATACTAACAAATATCTTGACTTAAGAAATTTATAGTTATAAATCAATTTCTTTAATTTACTTGCATTTCTAATTATTTTGAGATTTATGCTTATGAATACTTAATTTACTTTGAGTTGGTTTCACTGCTGTGCTTTTATTCATTCAGAAGGAATTTGAGTTAATGAAGTGAGTGAATTATTTGTCTTGTACCTTTGAGATTTATGTTTACAGATGCTACTTTATCTCAATTTGTCCAAATGTTGATGACTGGATCTTTACTTGACCAGGTGTTTTGATATTTATGCTCGCTTAAGCTGCTTTATCTCAATTTATCCAAATGTTATGTTTGTTTGTTTTTTTATTTCCAGTGGCAAGGCAAGTACAAGAAGAATAAAAATAGTAATAATAACAAAAATTACAAGGGAAAAAAATACAAAAGAATAAACATCCAAAAAATGCAAAGATGACCGAAGTCATTGTCTTAAGAGTTCTCACGCACGCCAATAAAGCGCTGTCTCCGAGTCGCCGTCAAGTACCGCACATCGTTGGAGGTGGTCTCTGTTCATTGGGTCTGTTGATACACATAGGGGCAGCCAGGATTCGAAAAATTTTAATGAGATGGAGATGTTCTGCTAAACAGTCATGGCCAGTCAGAAGACGGAACTGGGCGACAGCATGGCGTCGCGGATTGCTGGGTATTGCTAAAAGATCTTCAGCTCTCCAACGCTTTGACTTAATCCCATCTTAAATTTATAACTTGTGGTTTTTAGTCATTATTTGTTTGATATAAAGTTTTATAGAATGGAGTGACAGTGGCGAGGATCTCATTTGAAGTAGTTTTGAGCCTCTTTTGCTAGACAATCTGCTTGTTCGTTCTCAAAAATGCTACAGTGGCCAGGTATCCACTGAAGTACCACCCCGTTTCATTTTTAAAGTCAGTTCCCACAAATGAGTTTGACACTGGGAAATTTCCTCTGTTGAAGGTGGCTTGGTGGAACTAATAGCCTGAATTGCGGCTTGTGAATCAGACAAAATAACCACTCTATTGAATCTCTCCTCAAAAATTAGTAAATACTTCAAAGCAATTCGGATAGCCTCCACTTCTCCATCAGAAGATGTTCGATATTTCCCAGCTGAAGCGTAGAAGAAGAACAAGTTAGAAAAAGACTCCTGAACCTGCAGTAATGAGATTTTCATAAAAAGAGCCATCTGTGTATACGTGCAACCATTCAGATTCTGGGTATCTTGTATCAATAGTATCAAGTGTAAAACCTTCAAAATATCTATAGAGGTGTTCTTCTTATAAAAGTTCATCTGAAAGGCTTAAATTCGCCTCAATCTGCATATAATCAAATGGATTATAGGGCTTTTCTAACTCCTGAAAAATAGCTAGCAGTTTAAGATTCTGTCTGACATCCAGAACAAACTTTTATGGTTTTTAAATTTCTAGTGGTTGTTGGATAATTAATTCAGTAGGGATTTTCAGTTCTAGTTAATTTCTCATACAGAATCAGAGCTTTTTCTTTAATGATAGTTTTAATGGGTTTATTATTTGTCAATAACAGCATAGCATTAATTGGTGTTGATTTGACGGCCCCAGTAATAAGCCGCAGAGCTCGATTTTGTAGTTCTAGTTTTTGCAATACTTGCTCATTTGTCGCAATAAGTGGTTAGCAGCAGTAATTATAAAAACTTTTATTCAATTAATGGTTGAATAAAAGTTTTATAAGTAACATTTAAAAGTTGATCGATCACATCCCCAAAGAGATCCAGCAAGGCGCTTTAAAATAGACACTCTTTTTAGAAAGCGATTTGAAATTGATTTGATGTGTGACTTTCAGTATAGTTTGTTGTCGAAAGTCACTCCCAAATAATTAAACTTGCTAGAGTAAATCAGAGCAGCATCTCTATACTTTAAATCAGGGAGGAGTGTTTGGTGAGCTAAAGAAAAAGTCTGAGTGGCTGTCTTTTCTAAATTTACAGTCAAATTATTTTTAATACACCAATCTGATAAAATGTCAATAGCTTTGTTAATTTTATTTTTTATCAAAGATTTCGCATTTCGCTTTGGTGCTTGGGTCCAAATGACAAGATCATCAGCAAAGAGCAAACAATCTGCATCTTTAACGGTCTCTAAAGCAGAAACTAAGTCGTTGATATATAGATTGAAAAGACTATAACTTTCAACTGCACCCTGAGTCAAACCGGTCTGTAAACACTTAGATAAGCCATTTCCAAATTTGATCTTGCAAATACGTTGGTCCGTAAATGACCGTATCCACTTAAACATATTTCCACAAACTCCAGCATTAAGTAGTTTTTGATGCAATTTCTCTCTCCACAGCGTGTCATATGCGCTTTTAAAATCCACATACACTGCTGTTAAGATGTTTCGATTGTCCAAAGCATCCTTTACAATTTGGATAAGGTAAGTAACCTGGTCTGTTGTAGAACGATTTTTTCGGAATCCTGCCTGTTCATTGACTATTAGGTTTCTATCTTCCAGATACCAATTTAGCCTATTAAGTATTAATTTCTCCGTTGTCTTTCCGAGAATACTGGTGAGAGATATTGGCCGATAACTACTAAGTTGTTTTGGATCTTTATTTTTCTTCAAAATAGGAATAACCACTGCTCTTTTCCACTGCGCAGGGACAAGTCCTGTCTCCCAGATTCTGTTAAAGGTGCAAAGTAAAGTATTCTTAACAGTATCACTCATATGTTTTAAAAACTCGACATGGATGTTGTCTGCTCCTGGTGATTTTTTCACTCTTTGGAACTCAATAGCCAGTCTCAATTCTTCTAGAGTAAAAGGAGCTGTAAAAACAATATGAGTATCATGAGCTGTTTAAATTTTTTCGGCATCTCTAATCTCTTTTTTACTTGACATTTTTCGGGCAAAAGGCCCATTTTTCTGGTCCTTTGCATAGGATTGACCAAACGCATTAGCTACAGTTTATCAGAGGTCAAAATTGCCCCATTGAAGTAAATTGGCTCCTTTTCAGGAACCTGTCACTTATTTTGCAAGGTTGACAAGAATTTATACGTTTTCATACTATCCTCTTTATAATTGATGTTAGAAATAAAATCATCAAAACATTTCCTTTTAGCTTCCAAAACAGCTTTCTTGAATAAAGCCACTTGTTTTCTCCAGAGTACCATATCACTTTGCCTTTTGGATAATTTAGCTTTTCTTCTTAACGATCACGCTTAGCCTTGATTTCATCCAGCTTGTCCGACCAAAAACATTTTTAGATTTTTACTCTTCCTCTTGAGTTTTCGCACATGCGAAGATAGCCCTATTTATCTGCGAAACAATACGGCTAGGATGTAAAAGAAATCAAAGTTATTCATATGCAGTTTCTCTTCAGTTAACCTTCGGAAATCGATCCAATCAGCTTTTTAAAGTTCCAAGATTTACGTAGTGAGTAGTGTGGCTTCGTCTTTTGTCCTTGAATAACAATTGAAGCAATAATTTGTCTATGTCCAGATCCAGGGTCCCCAATGACTATTCGATTTGTAAAAGGACTCAAATCAGTAGAAACACAAAGTAAATCAAGTGTGCGACCACTTCCATTGTAATGTATATAAGTTGGTGGATCAGAGGCGTCGTAAATAAGATCAAGCAAATTAGAGTTTAAAAAGTCCTCGAGTCTCCTTCCCAGCAGCATTCATATCGCCATAGTCCCAACGTGGGGAATGAGCATTCATATCACCAATGACAATAGTCTTATTATCGATGGATAGCGAAGACAGGTTGGGTTTGCTTCCTGGGGAACATATAGCGCGTAAATTTTAAAGCGACAACTCTTCTTCCATACTTCTAATTTAATGATTTCACTTTTATCCTCAGATTCTCCTATTTTTTACGAATCTCAAAGTTTGCCGTTAGAGTGTCTTTAATATCCACTAGTATTCCACTTGCAACTTTTCGATACTTAGGAAGAAGGTAGACATTATATCCTGGAAAAGGATAAAATTTGACGGTATCAAGAGTGAGGTTTGCCTCCATAATGGCAAAGACATCAATATTTTGTTCAGAAAGCGTGTGAATTAGGTCAATTCTTTTTGGTAGAGACAAACTCCCAGCGTTCCATTGTAGAACATTAAGGCCAACCTCCGAGACTTAAAGAAGACGAGAAGACATGTAGAAAAAGGAACTGCCAGAAGCTGCAGACCACTTTGCAGTTACAAGAACGTTGCCCAGTGTGCACCAACGAGGAGGTGGGTCTACGTTGCACTCCCCAAATGTTATGTAAATAAGATTCTTTGTTATGCTGAACTATAAATTAAAATCAAATAACAAAATACCCTAAAATTCGTAAATCATACATGACAGATCTCGTGTTGAGATTTGAAAATGATTTTGGATGAAATAAAATAGTATACAGTATTTTTGGTAACCAAAAGTAAAAGAAATAAGCAGAATAAAATAATAATGAGATGAATTGATGAAGTGATTGATTGAGTGCAATAAGATATGTGCGTTTCTCCTCTCCATCAAACCGGTGCGTTTAGCGTTTCTCCTCTTTGGTATATGATTTTTTTTTCCCTTGTCGGGTCTTAATCTCTTTATACTTTTTCTAAATTTGATTTAGTTGGTTCTATTTTAATTATTATGTTTTATAAAATGCATATTATTCTTTTAGTTAAGCATTAAATTCTTTTTTTTTTTTTTTTTTTATCTTACTTGTATTTTTACTTTTATTTTTCTTCTGGTCTCCGTATTTTACTGTGCAGGCGCTGGATTGTTCGGCCTTTTAAGCTACGAGTGATTCTCACTGCCTTAACTTGGTAAAGTACATGATTGTTAATTGTAATAGTTAGAAGTATTTTTTTAAATATAAGGTTTTGTTTATTTTCATTTCTATTATGGCTGTTGCCGAAGGAGATTCGTTCTCCTCCAACAGTACAATCATGTCTCTCGTCCATACTGAATCAACCAGTCCTGGTAGTATGCTTCATATGAATGACATTAATACCAACCTTTAATTTTGTTCAGGAAATAAATCAACTTCCTATTAGCATCAACAAATTTTCAACATACATTAAATGGAAAATCTCAACGATTATCTCTACAATTTTGAAAACTGTTTAAAACTGCAGCAGCAAATTCCTAACTTAGATTTTTTTTCTACAACTTCAACTTTCCAATATCAACAACAAAAATCTACGGAAGCAAATGAGTCTTATTTTGATAAAACTCAACGATTCTAACAACACTATAACTACTGTTAAAAGAAAAAACTTAAAGTCACAGAAAGAAGAGAAAAAAATTTAGCCAAAATGGCCTAATACTAATGATCCTACTGCCTTCAGGTTATCTTCTAAATTTGCTTGCCTTAACCTCAAAATAACTCACCTCCTGCTAAAATTGAAGAAATTTCCAAACATGTTGATAAACTACATCTCGACAAAAAAGTATGGACACTGATATCGCTAATGATCAAAATATTGATTCTTCTTATCCAGCACCACATACTTCTAAATATGTTCCTCAATAATACATTCAAAATTACAACATTCAAAATTCCACCGAAATTCTTCAGAACTTCAACCAGATTACTAATTCAAAAAATAAAGGACGCCTTTCTGGAGGCAAATTAAAAATATTTCCTACCACACCAGACGACTACAGATCCAAACTCAAGCAAATTGACCATCTGAAACTTAAAAAGTCACACATTTGTACTGCCTCAAGAAAAATAACTTAAAGTTGTAATTCGTGGGCTGCAAACAGATCTCCTAACTAATGCCATCATGCAGTAACTAAAAATTCTTAATTTTCATCCGGAATTTATCACCCTACTTCGTTATCGGGATTTTATCGACAATCTACCTCTCTACCTAGTTGTCCTACCAAAAAATGATCAAAACCAAAGAATTTTTTACTTGTACATCTTATATTACTTTAGGGTCAGGGCTGAACCACTGAGACGAAAATCAGGACCCAGTCAATGCAATAAATGTCGAGAACTCTATCATCATTAAAATTTGAGACCCTTGATGTCTCAAATGCGCTGGAACTCATGCCGCAAAAAAAGAAAGCCCCGAAAAGCCATATGAAGCTCCCAAATGCTCCCTTTGCTCTGGACAGCATGGAGCAACTTTCTTGGGTTATACTAAAAACCCTACTGACTTCACTCCTGCTCCTTCCACAAAGGTCAACTTTCGGACGGAGAGACTAAAAAAATGAACCTAACAAATAAAGGCTCGGAACGCTAACCAATTGACTATTCCAGCTCAACAGAAGACTTTCCCAACTCTTCTTCCTTCTCCAGATGACTTTTCAACTCTTCCTACCCAGACTTCTTCACCATACTACTTCTTCCAATACTCTTCAGTCTTGCATGGAAACGCCTCCAATTCCACTCATTCTGCAACAATTAGTTGGGGTACTTTCAAATCTTTCAGTTTTAGTAACTGCTTTTCAAAATCAGCCAGTGAATAACATTCAATAGACAAGCCAATAATAATAATATGACTTGGAACTCCAATAGTCTTAAAGGAAAAATTAATAAACAGAAAAAAATTTATATTTGAAAATAAGCCTCATGTAATTGGTCTCCAAGAAACACATCTTCAACCAGTCGATTTCTTCAAAATTCCAAATAATATCATATATCGCTCCCATCGTCGGAGGAGGAGGCAAAGCTATTTGTATTCATAAAAATATTAATCATCATCAAATTCATTTTACTACATCCAGCTTTGAAAACTGTGCAATCGTTATTAATCTCAAGAATAACTTAAAAATTAGTTTCTAGCATTTATCCCCCTCAATTGATAGATTCCTCACACAGGAACTGGATACAATAGCCAACTCCCATCAAGAAGTACTTCTTGGAGACTTCAATTCCAAGCTTCCTACATGGAATAATGAACGCAGCAACATCAATAGTTCTATTATCTTCGACTGGACAAATTTTAACGCATTAATGTTATTGCTCCTAATGATCCCACATATTTCTGCCTTCGCAATTCCTACAGTAATACTCTTGATATCGAACGTCTTAAAAACTTAAACGACAGGCTTGCTTCTTCTATCAACGATCTTCCCAGTGGCCATAATCCGTTACTAGTTGAAGTCTCTCATAATTCATTCACGTCCTTCCTGAATAGTACTACTATAATCGCGACTACCAATTGGAGTATTTTCACTAAAATTCTATTTCAAAGCATTCCTGACAATCCAACTGTCTCCAATATTCAAGATATTGACAAAAATAATTGATAAATTCAACTATGCTATTACTTTTGCTATCAACCTTGCTAGCAAATGTAAAAGAAATCAGTACTCAACACCAAAAACTTTCTACGGAAGCCACCTCTAAAATTGCAGAAAAAACAGAATTCGGAAATTATGGCAAGATAGCAGGTTTCCTCCTTTCCAGCAACTCCTCAACAAACTTCAAAAGAAATCAATCAAATAATTCACAAATTAAAAAATGGCAAAGGGAATGAATTTTTAGCAGCCCTTAATCAAGAAGAAAATTCTCTTCAAAGTAAACAAACATTTTACCAAAAAAATCCCAAAATTCTTTCATTGGCTGAACCCTCGGGTCTTATATTTTCATCTTTTGATAAAGATGCTTTATATAAAATAATATATGCTATATAGCTATAAAATTTTTTATCTTAATGTAAAAGACTACAGTCATTTCATATTAATGCTATAAAGTTTATCTCTATATTGACAAAGAACGTTTTATAAAAGTTATATTATATTATTATTTCTCATAAATTTTCATATACTGCTAACGTAATTTGTATTAATGGATTGTTTTCTGTCAATTACATATAACAAATCTTTAATCTATCTTTTGAATAATTTATTTCTGATTTGGCTTCTACCACTCTAAGAGTAAAAAGGGATATGCGGAATAAACAAATAACTTATTTGGTAATAATATGAAATAATTTCTATTAAAATTAATACATTTTATAAACACATTTCATGATTTAAAATAATAATAGTCCGTCTCAATTTTTTAAATTCATAATATCAATAATATTTCTTAGCATTGATTATCAAAACTAACAAAATTTATTGTTTCTCTTAAAACATAGAGGAAGAAAAGAAAAACTAAAATTAGCTTACTTATAATACGAACTTTACATTTAATTTTTAAAACTTAATAAACAGTAGTTAAATCGTCCATTAATAAACGTCAAAATCGTAAATAATAAAGTTAATTAATTAAAGAAATACATCGATTTAGTAAATGTGAAATAAATAAAAAGTACGATAAATTTCACAAAAATGACAAAAAAGGTCTGTTAAAGGCTTATATTTTAAAAGTGGAAACTTAAATTCAGTTGAACATTATTAAAAACGCGTTTTCTTTCTAATAGCAATTTTAAATTATTAATTATCATACAATAAATATCAATAAATGGTTACGAAAAATTGATTCGTAGTATTATTTTAATATTTGGAACTAATATTCACCAATCCACTCCGGCTCGACGGACTAAGTAATGGTTGATAGCTCTATCACATTAAGTTAACACAGCTAATGCAGGGCGTGGAGTGTAAATTTCTCTTGTTTATTTGTTCATCATCACAAGTGAGGATGGCCTCGTCACATTCACACACACTCCACTCTCCTTCAACCTTAGAACTTAACAGATGGTGCTGATTGCACAAACAGATATAGAAAATATAAGTCAGAAATTTTATGAACTTTTCCTGATGAGTCAACCAATAAATATATTGCCTGTTTCAATTCATATTAAAGTGTTGGTTGACTTTGTATGTACATAAACTAATCCATCCAAAGCAAAAATAGATCGGTGTGGAAACCAACAGTCAACACTTACATCACAAACAAATACTGATTGTTTGGCTATACAACTACTATTTTATTAACAAATATCAGAAGGGATATTAATGATCGAAATTTGTTTGAACCAGTTAATTTAATGCATGAAAATTGTAGTGTTTTTTTTTTTTTTTTTTTTTTTTTTTCAATTCTAGTAATATTCTCGTTTTGGTTGACATATAGAGGGCTCCTTCAATGAAATATTCCTCTATTCTTTAATAAAAAAATTAATATTTAAAAATGAAAACTTTTTAATAACAACATTTATTTTTTATTAATGAAACTATATTAAATTATTTAATTTAATTAATTTATTAATTCTTTTTTTTTTTTTTGAAAAATCAATAATCATAAAGCTACAAAGAAATTTACTTCACAAAAATCTTTATGAACTTAGAAAAAAATCTCTAAATTTTAAAAAGCCAACGTAGTATTTCGGTCAATTAGTACTTATTGAATATCCTGAAACATCCACGACAGTTTTAATATGTCTGGTCATAGAATTCCATAAATCTTTTTGTAATTTCTGCATTCATATTCCTGCATTCTTCTATCATGATTGTTTTTTGTTTATCAATTTTAAAATCGTGTCTTCCTGCTTTAAACTCCAGTTTTGTCCATATGTGTTCTAATGGACTTAAATCTGGCGACAGATGTGGTACTTTCAGAAATTGTATGCAATTATGGAGACAATGAAAGCGAATGGTGAGAGCCGCGTGCTTTGGATTATTTTCTTTATAAACAGCAAAAGTTGTTCACAATATCAAATATTGAGCTGCAATTTAAAATTATTTTTTTTAATATTTAAATCATTATGCCATCCCTATATACCGAATTACCTAATCTTGATGCTGATACACCCCCCCTTCCCATACACATAATTCACACCATGCTTTGGGTATAGTGGTGGATGGCTTCTTGGCATTGAGTTCCAGATTTTTTTCTACATAAAATTATACGTCCACTAAACCGAAAAGTCAAATTTGCCTTCATGTGCATGTAACACATGATTTCAGTATAACTTGGTGGTTATTTATCATGGATTTCGCAAAGGAAAAACCTAAGATTTCTATTTTTTTAAATTTTATCCATATTATCCAGCATTATATGAAAATTTTTCGAACTGTTTCCAAGTGAAATTGAAGAAAATGTTTCGGGTAATTCTGTAAAAATTTTCACAGCACTCAAACATTAGATTTTTCATAAATTTTATAACTATAAATTTAGGATCATGCTGAGTTAACTTTGTCGGTTGACCATTTCTTACCTTATTTTCGATCCGATTTATAGTGTTTTATCACATATTGCACTGTAAAATGAAAAAACTTCACTAAGTTAGCGATATTTTAAAATGATTTTCCATTATTATGGTGAAAAATAATCAATTTTGTTATGCTATTTGTTATTTTCTTACAACTATGGGTCATTTTAAATAAATAATAGAATAGAACGATTTAAAGATTAAAGCCAAAAAGAGTTTTAATTGTCACCAAAGTACAAAAATATAATAAATAAATAAATAACTCTTCATGCCATAATTTTATTCTTGAATTTATTTGAAAATGTTTCGATTCTATCATTTTTATAATATGTTCTTTCTCTGACTCCTTACATTTTGATTTTTTAAAAAAAAAAGGAAAGTCTATATTTAAAAACAAATTAATCGGTTTTATTCAAAATCACATTGATATGATGCGATTAATGATAAACGACCTTATAAAACTGCCGCTGAAGGGTTTCCTTCTGAAACTATCAAAACTTCAAAATACGTATTGTGTGAGCAAATTGATAATCTTTACAAATGTCACAGTTATAAAAACCTTTCAATGAATAACAGAGTTGAAGTTATTAAAGAACATAATCAACATTTTAACTGTATTTCATAGAATCATACAATAGAGAAATGTAAATCAAAATATACTTGCTCAAAGTTTAGAAAGAGGCATAATGTTACCCTCCATTTCAACTGAAACCCAATAAACCAATCATTCCAGAGTAGAAGAAAAAAAAAGAAGTAACGGAAAGTGAGCTTTCTTCTTCGGCAATTGAGTTTAGGCCAAATAGGAGTCTTGAAAATTGTCTTTTAACCGCAACTTAAACTTTAAAGAGAAAAAAGGTTTTAATGAGTACAGCAATCCCCTTCATTTCCAACGAAAACGTAGATTTATTTCCAGTCCAAACCTTGCTGGATTTGGGAAGTGCATCTTGTTGTTTAACTAAAGAATATGAGTCCAGTATGACGTTGAATATGAGACTGGGGATGAAGAAAGAGGAAATAAACATACCTTTTTCGGGTTTGAACAATTCTCAATTTACGATTAAGTCAAGAGCTGCTGCATCTGTTAACAATAAGGTAAGAAGTTTCACTCCTGATTCTCCTCCACTGGATTTTTTTTTTTTTTTTTTTTTTTTTTTTTTTTTTTTTGTAGTTCCAAAGATCATGGAAAATTTAATCCCATCAAATAAAATAGAAATAAACGAACATTTTTGAATTACTGATTTGGCAGTCAAAAGATTTTAATGTTCTTGAGCTCATTCAAATGCTCTTGGGACAGGAAGTATTTTATGATTTACTTAACCCATGTTAATTAAGGATGCAAATTCGAGTTTTATTTTTCAAAATATATCGTTCGGCGTTGTGGTGTCCGGATGTAGTATAAATCCTTTAACCCGTTGGTCCCTGTATAATATGACAGTAGAGCGTTGGGCTGACAACCCTACCCAGTAAAAAAATCTCCTGTCTCGAAATCTGCCAGTAGACAGACGGCCTTGGCCTACCATGGAACTGTTGGCCAATGAAGATGAAGAAGAATGCAGCACGGCAGAAAATGTAAGCAGAGAATCCCCGGATCCAGAAATTGGACTATCCGCAAATAACCTTGATTGTACAATGAGGAAGTTTTAGAAAATCTAAACAGTGGAATCCTATACAATCAAGAATAGCGAAGCCTATATTTGTGAAAAAACATTTTTAGAAAAATTACAAGAGAAATGAGCCAATCAATAACTATCCTCTTAAAGAAGATTCTTCATATTTGGGAAAATCCAAACAAACAAATTGCTGTTCAGAGATTAAATTCCATATGCGCAATATTTAGTAAAGACTTTTAAAAAAGAATACTGAGTTTTTAGGCCACATGAGTGTAATAGAAGAGAATATAGATCCTGTGGTAACTTATTACTCGCCTCATCAAGAATAAATCGTCCTCGAAAGAGTACCACAAATTTGAGAACTGTATCAATGCATAAACTGTGACCATCAGTGGAAAATCTTTAAATCCCATTCAGTATGATGGTGACGTTATTCAAGATGACTTTTTCTCCTTGCTAGTGAGATTCCGTAAACAGTTGTTTTTGTATTCACCAGAAACATTCGTCAAATGTATTGAAAGATAAACATTGATCAGAATCAAGGAAACTTCCACCGAATTCTTTGGAAGGAAGACACAAATGAGTCAGCAAAGCTTAAGGGAAAGCCAGTATAGCTCAATTCTGTTACTTACGGTACAGTTATTGCTTCATATCTAGCAACGAAGACTCTAAAATAGATTTCCATTGATAAAGGAAATAATTTCCGTATTGGTGTAACGGTACTGCGTAATGACTTTTACATTTCTGATATACAAAGTGGAGCTAATATTCTAGAAGTAGCCAAAGACATTCAGCAGCACAACAACAATCGTTATTTTAAAGACTGCTAAAATGGCCTTGCACAAGTGGTGTTGGAATACTTCATAATTCTAATAACTGAAAAAGAAATACGAAATCTCAGCAATGAATAAGATTAAAACTTTGAGAATTTCATGGAGATATGATTATATTGACTGTTTTGCCTTCAAGGTAGAAGTGGAGAATGTTGCTCATCCCACTAAAAGTTCTGTGTTATCTACCATTGCCAGATTCTTTCATCCGCTTGGATTGCTGGGTCCCATGACAACTAAGGCAAAAATTTTCATGCTACAATTGTGGTTGCTGAAGATTGACTGGAGTGAACTACTACTAGAAGCAAGTAAAGGCAAAACTTTGAATAGCCTTTGACGAAATGCAACGACATCACCTTTGAGAGCTGCATTATAATTGAAAACTTTAAAACGAAGCTCTATGATTTTTTATGCCTCTGAAAAAGCATATGAAGTTGCAGTCTACGCCAGATCGTGTACACTCGGTGGAAAGGTGAAACTTTTTGCCAGCCAATCTCGTGTTTCACACCTCAAGCAGATAACGATACCTCGTTTAGAGTTATGTGGGCTGTCCTTCTTGTAAAGTTAATAAACAAAATGAAGGATGCATTAAAAATGGATTCTACATATCTTTGGGGGGATGTTATCATAGTAATTTCAAAGATCCTCATGAACCCAGAGAATTGAAGACCTTTTTTGCCAATCGAGTGTCAAGGTCCAAAAAGTAAGTTCCTTTGACCAGTAGCACCATGTGACAGCGAAGGAAAACCCCGCGGGTTTATCTCTAAAGATAACTCCCTGAGGAACGGCTTAAGAACCATCTTTGGTGGTGTGGCCCTGCATTTCTTCAAAAGAACAGCTACATGGACATTTTTGGAGTTAGTGCAACAAACTGACTTTGATCGTGAACTCAAGATTTCTAATAATTCTTTAGAAACCTCCCTTGTGAACATTGAGAACTACAACTTCCTTGGTGAACTGCTGGACATTAGCAATAATTATTTAAAATAATTCATGCATTTTCTTACATTTGCAGGTTTTTATATAATTGAAAGAATAAGGCAAAAAGAGAAGACATTTGACATTGGATGAAGTAGAAGTTGCGGAAGCCTTATTGATTTTAAATGAACAAAGATCTTTAAAAAACGAAAGGAAATGACAAGCGTTTTTGATTCCAAGGGAGTTGTCGTCTGGAAAAATTCAACGTCCTAACTTCAGAGAAACACCCAATCATTTTTCCAAGGAATTCAAAACTAAATGTAAAATATTTTTATACCTTACATAAACGACTGCTCAAGGCTTATTGAATGCAGTGCTGTTAAAATTTTGGTGGCAGAAATTTAACACGAAAAATAGTGCATTTGTGTGTAATTTGTTTTAAGAGTAAACCTGTTGTATACAAATCATGACCAATTTACCAGCAGAGATAGTATAACTGGTTTAGACCTATGTGGATGATTTCAATTAAATTATCATTAACCAAATTTCGAATGTATTTTATCTTACTTGGTTTTAAAATTTTCATTACACATTTAGAGAAACAAATAGCGGTTTGGTTATCACAGTAAAGCAATAGTGTCATGCAATTAGGAAGCAAATTTAATTCACTTATGACTCTTGAAAACCAGATATTTTCTTTTACACTCTCAAATAGAGCTACAAATGCTGACTCCATAGAGGAAAGAGTAATACATTTCTGTTTGCTTGATCGACCAGTAAAAGGCACATTTCCGAAATAAAAAACAAAACCATTTGTCGAATGACGGTTAATTAAATGTGATCTCCAATTAGAATCAGAATAACATTTTAAATCAAATCTTTTGACATTTGAAAGGTTTAACTTGTAGATTTTAATAGAAAATACATAATTCAAAATGTCCATAACTATTTTCCAGTGTTGAAAAGTGTAACCATTTAAAAACTGCTGCATCAATAAATTTACTGAGTAACTTATATCTCATCTACGTCAGTCGACCAAAAATGAAAGACATCCTATCAATGTCCGATAAGAATATTTTTGCATTAAATCGTTTTCAACAATTTCACTTTCACACAATTTGCTTGGTAGAGAAGAACCAACTTTAAAAGAAAGATTAACAAATGACTTGAACTCTTTTAACTTAAGCATTAACCTTTCAATGAGAATTATTAAGATAATCAAAATTTACACCTAACACAAACTTAGTTCTTCCAAGTTTAGTTCCATTAAATTAACTGCATCATGAATTGGATCTTTAGACTATCCAAAACAAAATCATCTACATACATAATCAAACCAACTGTTAAATATATATATACACAGTTACACTATTGTAATTTAACAAATCCTTGAGTTTTCGAAATGTAATCAAATCCAATGCTGAATTGACTTGAACTCTGGTGAAAGCAGTAAATAAGACTTATTTACAAAACATACTTTATTTTCTAATCTTTTTATTTCATGTCCTGGTGATTGTCTTATATAAATCGGTTCATTTAATTTACTATAAAAATATGTAGATTTCACATTCAACTGTACATTGTACAAATGCAACATGGATAACAAAAAAAAAAAAAAAAATGCTACAATTCTTTCAATCCTTAAACCGAAATGACCCAACTACACCAAATCCATTTCTTTAATCTTTTTTTAAAAGCAAAGTTACAGAAAAAATTATTTTAAAGTCCATCGAAAGGCAGTAACATAGTAAAATTCTAATTCCCCAACAATTTGGCTTTACAGAAAAAATTTCAACCATTCACTAACTTCTTAACCTAATCGAAATTATCTCAACTGGCTTTTCTAAAAAATCATGATACAGGCAATCATCTTTTTAAATGCTGTTAAAGTTTTTGACGGAGTTTGGATAAAAGGTCTTACACAAGCTCATCTCTTATAATTTTCCTCCTTTTTCTGATCAAGATCATCCATATCTTATGGATAGAAAATTTGTTGTTTCTGTTAATTCTTCAATTAGAAATATTTTGGCTAGAGTTCCTCAGCTTTCTCTTCTAGGCTCCTTTTTGTACAATATCCACATCAAATAAAAAGTTTTACAAACACACACAAAAAAAAAGGTTACAAATATATTTGTAATTTACTATGGTTGCAGTAAGAAGCAAAAAGGAATATAAGCTATTAACGTATTTAGGACAGATATATTGAATAAAACAATTTATAAAGACAAGCTGTTAACTTTAATTGCCTCCCATGACAATTTATAACAATTCAACTTCATACAAAGATTGCTAGAAGTGCTAAGACTAAGTTAACTATTAACACTCTGTTAAGTGCAACTATTGAAGAAAAACACTGAAGATGAAAGTGGTATGTTCTTAAACTACTGTGAAGCATATAAGAGCAATGAATTCAAAAGTGGCTAGCCACGAACTTTTCACTGTCAACCATACATATAATTTCATATACTCAGAAACTTTGTCACAGTAACAGCAGTAGGCTAATTTTTCATTAACATTTGAGTTGGCGTTGATCCAATTAATAAGGGAGCTGCTTACACTCTAAATTGAAAAGCTTCCAGCATTTCTGAAAGAAATTTTTAATTTCTTGTCCATTTATAAATTTATTTTTTATAATATAATTTATGTGAAATAATATTTATCTTCTATTATTATTGTTATTTTATTCATTTCATTGGTGTTATTATTTAATTTGTTATGTATTAAGACATTTGTTTCACTTCCATTCCTTGATTCTATGATTGTCAGCCTTAATAATTTAATAAAAAAAAAGTGCATATGTATTATGGCATAGATGACAATTTTCAAAGCTTAACATTTCAAAAAAAGAAAAATAATTAGATAAAACACAAATGTCTTTTATTTATATAAATTATGAAGATTAATAACAAACTTTTACTATTTTCATTATTAAAAAAAAATCTATTCATATTAGAAACATAAAATGACATTACAATGCAGCTAAGCACTATGATGGAACAATTTGCTATAGTAAGAAATAACAATTTTACAGTTAAAATAACATAGGAAATTTTCTTTTACTCACACAAATTAAAATTTCCAGTTGAATCAGAAAAAATTTAATTCAATATTATTATTTAAATTAAGATTTATGTTTTTCTGACATTCACTGTCCGAATACATTATTAACATAAATACAAAAATATATCTCCAACACATCTATAACAAAATTGAATATTGGGATCATCTCTTTGCTCTCTAATATGGCATTTGCTAAACAAATACTTATTACTAATTTTCTAGAACTACGATTCATGTTAGAAAAGAAAGTTCAATGTTTAATAAAAATCATTGTACTTCTTCAAATTAATTACATTTTTCTCATTAAAAGAAATATCAACTTGCATAGAGTTGAGAAAATGACTTTAAATCAAGCAAAATCTTTTATTTTGCAATATTTGAGAAGTAGACCTCTTTACTTAACTGATACATGGATTGAGCATAAAATATCATAGCATATTTTCCTCTTAATATTAGGAGTCATCAAAATTAAGAAAAGGAGGTTTAGTTTGTGATGCTGGTTATTTTGTGCACACTTTCGGCTAATTAGATGGGGACCTACTGTTTAACATTGTACTGTTAATAGATCTATTTAACGTAGATTCAAACAACGTCCAGGTTTCGAACCTGAAATCCTGTGGTACCAAAGGCCAGAACACTAGCCAATTGTGCATTAGGCTGCTTTGAAAAAGATGAGAGATTGCCAGTCATGTTCCACTACCAAAGAGCAATAAATAATTTAAATGACACAAAGAGAACATGGCCTTTCATCCAAAGTTTATGTAGGAAATTGACAATTGGATGGGAAAAAGAGAGTAATAATTATATCAAATTGGTCAAATGTTTGTTTGGCTTTTTCTTTTCAAAAATATTCTATCATCAACTATCCAAGTAAGTTTAATGCCTTCCGACATATTTTATTAATTAAATAATGCATAAAAGTACATTGTAGCAGTTGCATTTCTAATGTTTTGCATTCTCGAGCATTTGCCAAGGAAAGCTATTTGATTCTGAAATATCTATCATTACATTATCAAATGCAGCATGCCTTAGTTTTCTGTTCCCTTATTTAGTTGGTAATTATCATACATGTAATGGTTTAATAAATCTGCTACTGAAAGGCAATTATTTATAAAATTTTTCATTTCATTTTCTTGTACTTAAATAGTGTTATTTTACTTAATTTTAGTTTATTAATTAGTTAAAAGACTTAATGTAATTTTATTCATTCCATCTTGCCTTTGTCTAAAGCATACTTTTACACTAAAATTGTTTTTATTTATAAATATTTATTTTGATTACTGTTAATTGATTTAATTTATAATAATTAACCAAAACTTAATAATGCCATTTTATTCATTCAGCGTGGATCTGCCAGCTTTCTTAGCATTGTGTCATTCTATTCAGCTTTCATCCACTTCCCTGGGGAAAGAGATTTGTTACAGCCCAAAAAAGAAAGCCTTTAAAAATAACACAAAATTCATTGGAAAAATTTCTTTCATACAAAGTAATTCCAAATTACTAATAAACAAAACGATTATCATAATAAATCGTACAAAAATATTATAGTAACAAAGAAGATGGTTATTTCCCAAAATTTATGATAATATTTACAGAAACATGTTCAACTTCAACATCAAATAAACATTCATTGTCTTATTTCTTAAATAATTATAATTTAATAAAGTTTACTTTTAGCACCTGAATATGTAAATGAAGAGACAATATATGTTTTACAGCTCTATACAGGTGGCAGTAGACAAATTTCAATTATCTTTTTAATGACTTATTTAAAAGTAAGATTGCATATCATCTTATTAACTATAATAACTAATCATTCTGTAATTTCTTTTTGAAAAATAAATGAAAGCATGTTAATGCATTTCAAGTATACCAGAAAAAATTAAGAGTTTCGTTGAATAGTAAAACAAGATTCTGAATAACTTGAACTCCTCGCATCAATTTTTTTTTTTTTTATGCACAGAAAGAAATGTAAACATAATATACAAATTAATAAAAAAAACATTAAAATATCTCTTATAACACAATGAAAATTTATAAAATATTCATGAAGGTACATAACATAAATCAAGTAGTAAAATTTGTTTATTGTATACAAATCAGACTTAATGATGTTAACATTCAAACAAGAAATAACAATATCATAATCTGGAGAACAAATATATGCATGATGAAAAGAATATAGGTTTATTTATAACTCTTAATTGAGTAGTTCAACTTTCATCTTGTTGAAAGGAAAAAATTTCCTCAAAGAAATCTCGGTTTCTGAAACAGCCGAATAATTTCAATTTAAATTTTGCATTTCCATATATTTTTTTTTATTCCATGAGCAAATATGAACTTGGTTAAGATATTTTTTTTCTATGTGTCTGCCTCATGGTTTTTTCAACTTCAAAAGAACGCAGATCTGATCGCTGCAGAAACCGTTGTCGTTCAACAAAGCCTTGCTTACCTTTATTAAACTTTTCTAAGTCTTCTGCAATACCTTCACTCTTTTTGAAAGTATTCCAGTCATGAAGAGACTTTTGTAAAACAGTGACTTTCTGTTTTTTGTTTCGAATTGTTCCAAGTACCGAATCTAGGCCCGCACGTTTTTGGGCACATCCAATGAATTTTCAGATACACGCGTTACGCACATTGCTGTGACTCAACGAGATTTTCTATATCATGATTATTAATGTTGTTCTCAAGAAACTGTTCCTGAAGGCTGTCAGCTAAACCTCAGCTTTTGACTATCAGTGGTGGCCAGTGAATTGTTAGAGCCTAGGGTTCGAATGTGAGAACGTTTACGTTTAAAAGTCCTGGGACAAGACCAGAAAGAACCATCTTCGCAATTTACGGCTTGCAGGTGTCTATCCCAAGTTTCATATTTATATCGAGCAATAGCTCTTCTCTCAGTAAAGTCTGCGAGTGATTATAATTAGTCTTACTTTGTGGATCACGAAAGATTTGCCAGGTTTTACGGGCATGATTACGGTTAGTGATTAAGGTTTTAATGTGGGGAGGAAGATAACCACGATTGTTAGTATTAATTTGTTTCGAGGCAGCATTGTAAGCATCAGTAATTATTTTCGTCATATTTTCTGTAGCGTCATCAATTTCAGCAGCATTGTTAAGTTTGTGAACCGAGTAATTAAAATTAAAGTCAATTAAAGAAGAAAATGTTGTCCAACAAGTTCTAACATTGCTGTTAACAGAGATAGTAGGATAAGAAAGGTTAAATTTAATAATTACAGGATTATGATCTGAGGAAAGCTCATTAAGAGAGGAAATGGTGTAGTTAAAATGAAAATTTTTCGTGACTGCAAGGTCAATAGTAGAGGCAGAATAATTACTAAATCTTGTAGGAGGAGCTAGAATATCAAAATCAGAGTTATGAGCATAAGCAGCTAATTGTCGACCAGTATTATTTCTATTATAACAACCCCACTGAGTGTGTCTAGCATTAAAATCACCAGCCAAAATGGTGCTACTACTTTAGGAAAAAGAAACATTTAGAACATGAATGAAATTAGAGGAAGCAACATTATTTGGAACATAAACAAATGCAATTGTCAAAGATGGAAAATTGAGAGATACAACAGTAGTTTTAATTGCATGGAGAATTGGAGACGGAACATGAGTGTGTGGAATACTATTCTTTATTAAAATACCAATGCCACCAGAGACAGGACTCTGTGGTTCGTCATTGCGATAGAAAATGTAACAAAAATTAGGAGAATGATCAGATTTTAAAAGCGTTTCCTGTAGTAGTACAATGTCTGGGTTATAGTTATTAAGAAAAACATCAAATTCAAAAAGTTTATTTTTTAAACTACAAGCATTCCAGTAGCAAATGCAAAGCCCAGTAGCCGATTGAATCATTACGAAGTATTTGGAAAAGATTGAGACGCCAGGCCATTAACAAATGCCTGGAGTTTATCTACTTTAGTTTGAGCAGTACTTACTTTTGGATAAGGCCTTCAAGACCCTCCAGATTAGTAAATATAGAGAGAAATTCTCGCATCAGATAGCTAGCTTTTTTGAAAAATTTGGATATCATCAACACTTATTAATGGATTCAATCGGGTTTGAGGATTGAAGATTTGATTTTGAAGATTATAACCAGGGATATTAGCAGTTTGTGGATAAGAATTTTTGAGTGCTGCAGCAAAACTTAAATTAGCAGAAACCTGTCTGATAGAATTAATTTTTGGACGAGTTGCTTGTCTATTGAATTTACATTTATTTTTTGGGAATTTTTGCAGCCCCTCCATGCGGCAAGATGCCCTTTTTTCCCCACAGTTAATGCAGGTAGGTACTTCAATCTTTTTTCTTTGAAGTTACATTCTTTTTATGTGAATGTTCAAGGCCACATTTTAAGCAACGTGCTTTAAAACCACAATTAATTGAGTGATGATGAAAAAAGTTGCATTTAAAGCACTGTAGTGCTATGGGTCTTTTATTGTATTTTTCAATAATAACCGTAAGATAAAGAAGTCTATTGAGTTTAAATATCTCATTATTTTTCTCATTTTTGGTGAGTGTTATTTGAAAATTGGCAAAGGTTGTTTAGTTTTGGTTTTAATTAGTTGCACAACTTTTTCCGCCACAAATCCTTTTTCAATGAGAGCAGCATTGATTTCCTCCTCAGGAGTATTTTTGGGTAATCCCTTAATTACTACTTTCAGTGGTCTTTGATTTTTTGGGGTAATTAAAAATATTCAATATCATTATTTCTTAAATAACTAGCTATTTCTCGATGTTGGTCTTCGCTTGAGGGGAACATTTTTAACATTTCACCCGCTAATTTGATAGGGACTTTGCCCTCAAAAGCTTCATCAAATTTTTTTTAAAGTTAAAGTTAAATTTTCCATAGACTTAACCATAATAGGTGGCATTTTAATAGTGGTAACATTAATATCGGAATTTTCATCAACATCATTTACATTACTCAAATTTTGAAATTTATTTTTCAATTTTAAATTTTTATCATTACCATTGGCATTATAAGAAGTTTTAGCTGTTAATTTTTTGTTAGGATATTGAAATCCATCAATACTAAGATTATTAGAAGTTATGATTAGAATTATGTTTTGGTTTGACGCTATTATTTATAGCATGTTTAGGGCAATTAATCAAAGAGCATGAGCCAAGGCTACTTAATTTTTTTCTTTGTTGAGTCAGCATGTCAGTCAGGTACTGTCGCATCTGGCAATGTCCTTGGGCAACATCTTTAGCTGTTCCATTCCAGTCGTGGGCAACGGCCAGTTGAGTTTCCAACATTTTTATATCAGCTTGAGTCGTAGTAATTTCTTGACATCTTGTTTTTTCTTTTTCAATATAAGAAATCACATTCGAACTCTGCAAGGGTACTTCCAACGGGACCTGAAAAAGTCCGTTCCCCTCAGCGCCTTCCAATTCCATCTCCGCCATTGAACGCAGCAAACAAAAATACGTCTACTCACGTCAAAACGTCTAACTTCACAATTTTAACAGATTTGAGCAAAATCTTTTCAAAATACGTTTCTTCACCAGTGAAATAGGATATTCAAAACCCTATATCTACCATTTAAACTTCGAAATACAGAAAGACCAACAGACGATAACGAACTGTTGCCACGCAATTCTTTTTCCGAGCTAGAAAAAAAAAAATAGAAAAGAATATTTCATTAATATTAATTAACTATTATAATTATAATAATCATTTTTGAATGGAAATAATGAAGAATTTCTGATCACTGAAGAATTAAAGAATCATCTTAAACTGTTTTTTTCTTTTCTACAATTTTATTTCTAATGCATATATTAATAAAGAAATCATATTATATGAAATATTTCTATTTGGATATGTAAAGAAAACTTTTATATGATATTAATGAATATACTTGAATCAAAAATCGGGTGTTTATTAAATTAAAAGTAATAAACCTTTGAAAAAAATAATTTATATAATCTCATCTGGGAGTTTCAACTATTTTAGTTTTAAAAAATGGCAGCACCTTTGAACAGAAACAAACCATTTAAAGTTCGAAAGACAGAAAGACCAACAGACGATAACGAATTGTTGCCGCCATAGTTGCCAATTTTTTTCAGGGGGAAAAAAAAAAAAAATGGAAAAGAATATTTTACTAATTTTAATTATAATAATCATTTTGAATGGAAATATTAAAGAATTTCTTATCACTGAAAATTGAAGAATCAACATAAAATTCTTAAAAGATTTTTTTTTACTAAATATATTTTTTTCTAATGCATATATTAATAAAGAAATCATGTTATATGACGTTTTTCTATTTGAATAATATGTTAAAAAAATATTTATATGATAATAATCTTTTTTTTTTGGAAATAAATTACCTGATTTCGATTACCTGAATAAAATTGAATTTTTGATCACTGAAGAATTAAAGAATGATCTTAAAAGGTTTTTTTTTTTTCCTTCTAAAATTTTATTCCTATTGCATATATTAGTAAAGAAATCAAATTATATGATATATTTCTATTTGGATAATATGCTAAGAAAATATTTATATGATAATAATGAATATACCTGAATCAAAATTCGGCTATTTATTAAATTAAAGGTAATAAACCATTGCAAGAAATATTTCATAGGATCGCCTCTATGCATTCCAATTTTTTAACTTTAAAAAATGCCAACATTCTTGAACAGAAACAAACCATTTTAAGTTCGAAACACAGAAAGACCAACTGACGATAACGAACTGTTGCCACGCAATTCTTTTCCAGATTGAAAAAGAAAAAGAAAAAAAGAAAAGAATATTTTATTAATCTTAATTAACTATTATAATTATAATAATCCTTTTTGAATGGAAATATTGAAGAATTTCTGATTACTGAAGAATTAAAAGACTTTTTTTCTACAATTTTATTTCTAATGCATAGATTAATAAAAAAATCATATTATATGATATATTTCTATTTTGATAATACGTTAAGAAAATATTTATATGAAAATAATGAATATACGTGAATCAAAAATCGGGTATTTATTAAATTAAAGATAAAAAAACACATCTAGAAATATTTCAATCGAATCAGAACTTTTTAGTTTTAAAAAAAATGGCAACGTTCTTGAACAGAAACAAACCATTTAAAGTTCGAAAGACAGAAAGACCAACAGACGATAACGAACTGTTGCCGCGCAATTTTTTTCAAGAGGTAGAAAAAAAAAAGAAAGAATATTTCATTAATATTAATTAACTATTATAATTATAATAATCATTTTTGAATAGAAATATTGAAGAATTTCTGATCACTGAAGAATCAAAGAATCCTCTTAAAAGGTTTTTTTTTTTTCTACAATTTTATTTCTAATGCATATATTAATAAAGAAATCATATTATATATCATATTTCTCTTTGGATATGTTAAGAAAATATTTATATGATATTAATGAATATACTTGAATCAAAAATCGTGTGTTTATTAAATTAAAGGTAATAAACCATTGAAAAATAATTTATATAATTTCATCTGTGAGTTCCAACTATTTTAATTTTAAAAAAAATGGCAACACAACAGAAACAAACCATTTAAAGTTCGAAACACAGAAAGACCAACAGACGATAACGAATTTTGCCAGGGCCATAGTTCCAATTTTTTCCTGGCGGAGAAAAAAAAAGAAAAATAGAAAAGAATGTTTTACTAATTTTAATTATAGTAATCATTTTTGAATGGAAATATGAAATAATTTCTTATCACTGAAAATTGAAGAATCAACATAAAATTCTTAAAAGATTTTTGTTTCCTTCTAAATATATTTTTTTTTTTTCAAATGCATATTAATAAAGAAATCATATTAAATGTTAATTTTTATTTGGATAATATGTTATGAAAATATTTATATGATAATAATAAATATAAGTGAATAAAAAGTCAGCTATTTATTAAATTAAAGGTAATAAACCATTCCAAAAAGTATTTCATAGAATCACAACTTTTTAGTTTTAAAAAATGGCAACACTCTTGAACAGAAACAAACCATTTAAAGTTCGAAACACAGAAAGACCAACAGACGATAACGAACTGTTGCCGCGCAATTCTTTTCCAGAGGGAGGAAAAAAAAAAAAAGAATAAATAAAATAAAATAAAATAAAAAAAGAAATGATAAAAAAAAAAAAAAAATCAAAACAAGCGCTAATGGAAGTAAGTCCCCTGGGTTTGCAGAAAAGTGGAGAAAAACGAGTTTTTCCTTATTCTCTTGACATAGCTGCGGCTCAAGATTTTGAATAAAAAAAAACGGAAAAATAAATCAATATACTCCTCCCTGAGTCGTAAGAAACTTTGAATTTCAAGAAACTCGGGCTTATAAAGCTTTTTGTATTCTAATTCAGAATTCGTTCGAATTTTTTTTCAGCTGTCTGGTTAGAATTTAGAAATAATGTAGTGGCAACGAGTCTTTACAATATATGAAAAAATGGCCTTTCAAACGAGTCGCTAAGGTAATTTAAAACTTGCATACTTTTACCACCGAGGCTTTAAATATTCTTTTAAAACACAATCCATGCTAATGTTTTACATAAATAAGGTTTTATATAGTTAACCACAAAAGAGGTATGACGCATTTTTCCAGTTAAGTTGAATCGAATGCATTGAGGTCTTTGTGGCTTCCATTTTAGGCGGCAGCCATTAAAGTAGAAACATTTTAAATTATGCATAAATATAAAATGTTTTGAACTGTAACAAAGGCATAAATGTGCCTCGGTTAATAAAATGTAAGGTAGTGTAATTTTATGCGGCCTTTTTCGGAGATTAATAATTTATTATTATTTTTATTTTGCAGACGAAAATTTAGAACGAAATATCGCTCTTATTTCCATTTGAAAGATAAATCATAGTAGCAATAATAAACATAGATATGGCTCTAAATATTTTAAAAACTATTGCTATTATTATTGTTATTATTATTATTATTATTATTATTATTATTATTATATTGTATTATTATTATATTATTATTATTAGTATTATTTTATTTATTATTATATATTGTTATTATTTTAATTATTTATTTAATGAATCTGTGTATAGTTAAAAAAAAATTTTTTGGAGAAAATAAAATTATATGACATAAGTTCAATAAAAAATAACCGAATAGCAACAGTATAACAGAATATAATAGCAACAATATAAAGTCAAAGTATAACAGTATATAATAGCAACAATATAAAGCCAAATAGCAAAATAAAGAATATAAAGGAATAACAGTATATAATAGAAACTGTTAACAGTATATAATAGCAACAGTATAACAGATATAACGGCAACATATAATAGTAAGAGTATAAAATAGCAACAGTATATAATAGCAATATAAAACAATCTAAAGCCAAATAGTAACAATATGAACAGTATATAATAACAACAATATAAAGTCAAATATTAACAGTATAACGTGTGTACATTTCCGTAGCTATTGAAATAAGTTGTACTTCTTATTGTAAATTGAACAATTGCTTTTTCATGAAGTGCTAGGATTACCTGACTTTGGTATATTCCGGTGGCTGTTGAATTTGGTAGTTCTTGTAGCATTGTGGCCAATTGCCCCATACATTTCTTGCGTTATTGAACATTGGTATATTATCGTGTGAAATCGCAACTGAAATGTTTAATTCTACTACTGTTTTCTTTGTATCTTATCTTCAACTTTTTAGGTTAGATAAATCTGACTGCATAAGAAAACTAATATTTGAAAAATAATACGAAAGAATTCATTTCTGATAAATGTTTAAGAAATTTTCTTTTTTTTTAAAATTTGTGACTAAGCGTGTAAAAATGTATGCTTTAATAAATAGCATGTAAATGTTTACATTCTAAAAAAATAATATATAAGTGTTTATATAATCATCATTGTAGAGCATTGAGCGTAGTGCTGACAACCCTATCCTGTAAAAAAAAAAAAAAGAAAACATCACCTGTCTCGAAATCTGCCAGTAGGCAGACAGCCTTGACGGCAACATATAAGCGAAATGAAATATATCTAATAAAATTAAATATATCGGCGAAGATTTTGGAATGATTAATTCGTATTTTTACAATTAATTGCAATTCTAATAAAATAAATTGCAAAAATTTCTGTTCAAAATACCATGGGAACCATCAAATTAATTATAGAGTTATTAATTAAGATTATTAACCTTCGTGTAAAAGTTATAAAAATTAGATAGATAAATATGTATATCTGAAATATATTAGAAAACACATCCAAAATTTAGTTAAAAGTGTAAACCGTAATGAGTTAAAAAATTAATTCATTAGTAAACATTAATAAATTAATAAACTTTATTAATTTTAAGTCATTAATACCATTAATTAATTGATTAATTTAATTAATCAATAAACTAATAAACATTTAATTTAAAACCTATTTAATTCACAAAGAATAATAATTTAAAAAAATTATAAATATATTATAATTATCGTCACCTTCTAAAACTTTTAATGAAATATTTTTTGGCAAAAAAATAATAAAAATTATTAGTTTTAAAAAATAAAAAAATTCCTGTCAGAAGTGGGATTCGAACCCACGCCCACATTCGTGGACCAGAACACTCAATACTCTGCAATCAGAGCAAGGGAAACCTTGAGTCTGGCGCCTTAGACCGCTCGGCCATCCTGACATGTCTAGTTGAGGGAAAATGTGAAATTTAAGTACTGTACAAATCGAGGAATGGAAAAAAGGGAACCGAAAGATAAGTAATCAGTGTTTAACTGGTTCTTGTTCTGATACGTTTTTTTTTTCTCCTTTATTTCCTGTTGCGTTAAAAGATAAAATTAATTAGGTGGTTGTATTTGATTTACATTCGCGATATAATGTTTTGCAGAATATTCGTTAATATTAATTTTTGTACAGAATATTGGTCGATATTAATTGATTGCAGAATATGGCACATGTTTTGATTGGCCAATCACCTTATGTTTCCTCAGAGACATTATTATGGCAATAAAGTAGGAAACACTTATAAAATCAATAAAAAAAAAAGCGAAATAAAACTGCACGTTCGTTGATTTGAACAGAACTATAATCTTGTAGAAGAATTACTTTTATTGTAGAAGAACTACAATTTTGTAGCTTACAAATCTTGCTGTTTAAAAATGGATCGCCAAACAAATAATATGATGACACATCACAAAAAAGCTTTTGTCAATCAGGAGCCTGAAACTGGCGATCAACTTTCTAATTGGATGACGTTTTGTGACGTACGATTTTAGTATCTGGTGGGACTCCAGGATAAGGGGGAATACACGCGGCTAATTAATTTTTACAAAAAGACAAAAAACCCTACTTCACTGGCCTCGCAGTACTAACCATCTTCAACTATTACTTTTCAAATTAAGTATTTGGTGATCTTGTGTATTGCTACAGAAAATTAAACATTGTTAGTTTTTCTTGGGAGAATTAAAGTATTCATGATTATATATATCACCTTAGATCTATAACAAATTTTATTTATTTATATTAATTTAATCTGTTTTTAATTAAAACATAAAAAAAAAATATTTATGAAAATTTTTTCTACATTTCGAAGATGTTTAGTTTTGAAAATTTTAATAGAATGGTTAAAAAGTGCGAAAGAATCGATAAGAAATCTTAGATGAGAAACGATTATGAAATATGGCTTGTCAAACTCAAAGACAAAATTATAGTGAATTAATTATTTATAAATAAAAACATTTAAAAAGTAGAATGTAAAAATATGTTCGTATAATGAAATATTTTAAATAAAACAAAAACATATTTACAAAAGTTATATAATATAAACTACAAAAATTAGAATATTCGAAACAATAAACTTAAATATGAATAACTAGTTAAATTCTTTTTTAATAATCAACTTTAATTTAAAGAAAATTTCTTAATTTTGCCACCAGATGGTGCCAGATGCCTTTAGGTATTCCACATAGACACCTAATGGTGGGAAATGGCTTTTTGTTTATTTAAAAAAAGAATAATAAATTAAATTTGTAAGATTGTTGGCTAGAATAAAACTTTGTATTTGTATTACTCGGACACGACTTTAAGGAATATTTTAAAGATAAAAAAATTTAGAACGATATGTATCATAATTTCATGGATTTCAATTTAATAATTTTAATTGTACATAAACAAATATTTAATAGATTACATTGATATTTTATCCTCATCTAAAAATATTAAAGGAAATTTTGTTTGGCCACAAAATAATCAAAATTTATTATCTTTATAAAAAAAATTATGAAATGAATAAAAATATAAGGATTGACAAAAATATGACGATGAATAAAAATATCTATATATTTCTATTCCAAAAATATCTATATATATGTTACTTTTTATATATATATTATGTAAAAATATTGAATAAAATGCAATGAATTTAAAAAAAAAAAAAAAAAAACCTATTTGATTCACAAAGAATAATTTACAATGTATATTAAAAATGCATTAGAAATTTTTGTCAACTACTAAAAATTGTAAAGGAAATTTTATATTAATTATATTAAATATATTTCGTTAAATATATTAAAGTTAATGAAAAAATATCTATATATTCCCTATTATTA
Organism: Caerostris extrusa; assembly: GCA_021605095.1. NCBI lineage: Eukaryota > Metazoa > Arthropoda > Arachnida > Araneae > Araneidae > Caerostris > Caerostris extrusa. Next base: position 21,296 of record BPLR01000342.1, on the reverse strand, counting down.
TAAATTTTTTTTAATTATACTTAATTAAGATATTGATTTAAAAGCAATGAGTTTAAAAAAAAAATTATTTGATTCACAAAGAATAAATTACAATGTAGTAAAAATACATTAACATTTTTATCAACTACTAAAATTTTAAATTAAATTTTTTTCGTTAAAAATATTAAAATTAATGAATAAAAAATTTGCTGTCAGAAGTGGGATTCGAACCCACGCCCACATTCGTGGACCAGAATACTCAGAACTCTGCTATCAGAGCAAGGTAAACCCTTGAGTCTGGCGCCTTAGACCGCTCGGCCATCCTGACATGCGTTAAAGTTGAGAGCTTAACAATAGATAAGCTAAAATCGGGGGAACTACAGCTGTAATAGAAGAATGCAAAGATAATAACATGTTTGCCAAATTCTTGTTCCGATATTTTATTTCTTTATTTTTTCTTCTATTGCATCATAAGATAAAAAATATATATATAGGCAATAACTTTTTTTTTTTTTTTTTTAATTTTCCAAAGTTAATATTTTGTTGAATTTTTTTTATGTTTTGCCATAAGCAGATTAATTTAACTTTTTAATGGAATGTAAAATAAATGGATAGATAGTTAAAGAAAGATTTTTAAATGTGATTTTTAACAATAATAAAATTATCGGGTTTCATCAATAAATATTTCCTACATATTAAAAGAAAATGAGAAGTCAAAGATATAAAAAAAATTTAACAATTTTTTTATTATTATCTTAAAACAAATTTTCATTTAATCAAATTTAATTTAATTTATGTTAAATCTAAAAAACTGAATTAATATTTGAAAAAATGTATTAACATTTTCAGTGTCATCCACTACAAGTTCAAAAAAATGTATTTGAACTGAGTGGATGAATAAAAAGTATTTTATGAAAGATTGAAAATTTGAACAAGATATATATAGGAGAATGTGAGTTAATAGAACAATTGGAATTAATTGAATGTAAAATAAATGAATAAATAGTTGAAGAAAGATATTTTTAAATTTAGGTTTTAACAAGAATAAAATGATCGGGTTTCATCAATAATATTTTCTACAAATTAAAGGAAAAAAATAGAGGTCAAAGATATTGATATTTTTAAATCCTTTGGCATTAATAAAATTAGATTTTCATTTGATCTTTTGTTTTAATTTATAATATTTTTGTAATATTAATATTTAAATTGAAAATAGGATTTTCGATCAGACATAATTTAATAAACAACTATAACGAATAATTTTAAATCAAATATTATATTTATTCGAATATTAAATAAAAATAACTTTCTAAATGAAACTTTATAATTGAAATAATCACTTGCATATTTTTAAAAAAATTAACAATCACAGCAGAAATGAAAATTAGAAAACAAATTAAAAGTAAAAAATGTATATTTTCTGTAGTGTGAAAGTATTTCTATCTTTTAAAAAATATGTTTATAGTTTTGAGAAAATTAATTATTCTCTTTCAATTATTTTTCTCAAAACTATAAACATATTTTTTTTCTTATAAATTCATTAAAAAAGTTTTGGATTTTTTTTTTTATTTAATAAAAATTAATTTTAAATAAATAAAAAGCACTTATTTATTTTCAATAATAATATAAAAAAAATTTGCTTTTAAATATTTAAAAAGCAATTTATTACTTAATCCATAGGTATTGTTCCAATGCATTTATTCGATTTTGCTTATTTGTTCGATTTGATGGTTAAATGTAACTGAAATTATTTTATAAAATTATATTTACACAAATGTTTGCAAGGTCAATGATATTTTTAGTATTATTCAACATTTTTTCATATACATTAGATTTTCATTGATCACTTTTGTTTTAAATTTTTAATTTTTTAATATTAATATTTATATTATTGAAAGCAATGTTTTCGGTCAGGTATAGCCTAATAATATTATCAGCTATAATGAATTATATTAAATCGAATATTATATTTGATCAAATATTAAAAAAATAATAAATAAATGATAGTATTTATCAAAATACCTTGAAAACTAAATAATAAAAGGGTGTTGCCGATAATTTACCAATAACTTTTCTAGTAAATACCATATATTAGTTCATTTACAGCGAACATTATCACGTATTGCAGTTGCTGTTACCTATGGCTTTATTGGAACTCAATCCATGCAAATTTGGCCCCTTTCCGTAGGAAATGAAAAAAAAAGAACATATAAACAAATCAAAATTACAAAAGGAAAAGGACAGACATTCTTAACAAAAACGACCAAAAGGCCTTAAAAACAGTTAAACGTTCTAAGGATAAAAGTAGATTTAGATTAGTAGACTAAGGATTAGTAGACGAAATTTAAAAAGTTAGAGCACCATAATAAAAGTCCTTGAGCAGGACATGCTTTCCTCTGGTGGCCTCCAGTAAAGAGAAAAAGTACACAAATCACCATTCTGTAGTAAGTTAGAATCGTGTCCCAAGACAAACAAGCAGATGGGTCATATTCATTTTCTCTGTCTTACTTAAAACACACTTATCAAAGTTCACAATCAACATTTTGGCCAGGTGTTCGCCCAGTCAATCGTGTCCAGTTCTTAATCTGAAATTGATAACAGCCTCTTTGCGAGTTTTTCCACTAGATATTTTTCCAGTCATCTCCGATTGACTCTCAGCCTTTGGTGCTAGATAATAGAGAGTTTTTACATAATGTATTTTTATCGTCCGATATTTTTTTCCTAGCGCGCATGCTCATGGGAATAGCTTAGTAGTGCAGTATTACAAATACGCATACGTAATAGGCACAATGTTTCCATGAGCATGCGCGCTAGAAGAAAAATATCGGACGATAAAAATAAGTTATGCAAAAACTCTCTAATAATTCATTAATACACGTTGACTTAATTAGTTCTCCTAAAAGAGTCAAGAATGATAGTACACTGTCCAGGAACTTCTTCTGTTCCTTTTTTTCAATTCTTTCTATTAGCTCACCCTCTCCCTATATATATCTTGTTCAAATTTTCAATCGTTCATAAAATACTTTTTATTCATCCACTCAAGTTCAAATACATTTTTTGAAACTTGTAGTGGATGACACGTTAATACAGTTTTTTCAAATATTAATTCTTTAATTAAATTTAATTAATATTTATATTAATTGTAGTTATTTAATTAAAAGTACCTAAAATAAAATTTTTCTTTGTTTACCTAAGTAGGAATTGACTTTTAATTTTTTTTCTTATATATTACTTGTTTTGTCCTTACCTTTTCATCAATTCCAACATGTGATAGAATCCACTGGAAAGTCATGCATTTACGCTATCACATACTTTAAAAGTTTATAGCTCATAGACAATTACTTTAATATCCTGATATATAATAGACAATTGCGCAATGGTATTTAAATAAAAAAAAAGATTTTTGAATTTTAAAAAAGCACTATTATGTATTTGGTACGTAAAAGAGGGCAAAACTTAGAGAATGTCTATTTTTTAACAGCAAACTTTTTAATTAAATGATAAATAACAATAAAATAATGATAAATAAATATCTGCTAAAAGTCATTTTCAATATTATGTTAGTAATGTAACCGCATACATTATGTCATTTTGACGCTTAGTAATTAATGATTCAAAACACACTTGTAAATCGGCATTCATCAATCTAGTTAATCTAAATTTATTTATTTTACATATGATTTCTACCAAGACAGAATTTCTATCAGATAATCACAGAAAAGGTTTTCCTAAAAATCTTATCTTATACATAAATTTAAAAATCTATTTATTTGGATTATTACTACATAGGATTTAACCTACGTAGAATACTTTGAAATTTGGAGATTGCCCCCTCTTCCCTGATTTTCGCCACTCAATTTCTCCAATGTAATGAGAGGGGTAGGATGCATTTTTTTTATGAATTTTTTTTTAAAGATGATAACTTCTTAAGTTCTTATAATATTATAGTTTTTTAACAACCCATAAGAAGTGTTTAAAATGGGAGGGAGTAAGGTTAAGGGTAAAAAATTTCGTTATTATGTATATTGGTTTATTTGTACTTTTAGATATATATCAATAAAATTACTTCAATTTTATACATTCGTTCTCCTGTCACATTATATTCTCCTCTCTGACAAAATACTGGAGAAATAAATAGCTAACATAAATGCTGGGTAAACAGGTTGTATTTAACGAATACCTTGTTGTTGTGACTAATACTCAGTGTCCGGCGGTGCGGGGCAGCTGGAAAAGGAGGACAGGACTTTCCAGAAAGAATTTTAAAGGGAACTACTCCACATTTGCGTGTCGTATGATAAGAAACCCGGTAAACTCTCCCCGGGTAATCTGACGAACGAGGTGCAAAATGCTGAACATCATAAAACGCCATCAAGTCCTCATTTTTGAAACAGTATCTACAGCAATGTCGCCAGCGGATTGAACCTCATCCATCATGTTCACCAGCGGCGCACGTTACCACTGAGCCACGAGTCGGCATATTCAATTGTTATGTTTTGAATGACGTTGCCATTCGTCCCTATGGGAGCCGCCTAGTACTATGTGAGCCATGTTATTGCCACTAGTACCACCTAGACATTAACCGTAGATACGTGGCAGATTCAACTTTATTCAGATTACACCACGACTACCTACCACACAGAACCTCAGCCCTAATGCGCACCAACGGCGCACGTTACCACTGAGCCAAGAGTGGGGCAATACCTGTAAATAATAAATAGCTGAATTTATTAATTTGTTTTAAACATCGCAATCAATTATGATGTTTCGTATAATTTCACCCGCAACAAAAAATAATTGCATTTCACTTTTGCATAACGTTTTCAATCAGTTAAATGTACTTAAGAAACGTGTTTCATACAATATTGTGAAAAATAGAAAATAGTTTAAGTTGTTAAACCAATTTTCTCAGACAAAAAATATGTTTAAGTGAAACTTTCGAATTCAGAAAAAACAAAAATTGCTTCAATAAGAAATATGTGAATCAAAACAATATCAAATTTAATAATACAAAGAAAATATGAAATGTTCAGATACAACTGACAAAAGCAGCATTGTTAATCAATATAATAATAAAAAGTTAAACCTAGTTTGATGAGTGCTTGTTCGAAACTTTGATGGAGAAAAGGCTAAAGATTTTTATGTGCTTTGATGGGTTGTTTGTTACACTTATACATACAACGTGTAGTCCCCTGATGAGAGATCAATCGGATGGTTTGAACGGGTACATAATGTATATACCCTACTACACACACCCTACCCCACCTATCTACTACATTTACCCTAGAAGGTATAAAGGAAATATGTATAATATGAAAAAGAATTCACAAAATGGGAGATGGCAATAAAAAAAATTGCCACAATCATCATTGAGTCCCTCATCTCTACTACTACTACACCACACCACTTCACATCACTTTGCCCAGAGTTGAGTTGCCCCTTTACAGCCCCTGGGGCGTTTAAGTGTGAAGCGTTGACCAATCACTAGCCTCACCACGTTCGCCTGAAACCGGTTTGACATCCACCGCTTCGAATTGACCAACTTTCAACTCGAAGCGAAACTTCACTAGGCGTAATGCTATTTCTGACGTTTCGCTGTGAAGGGGTCGAAAAAATTGTCTTCCCTGCCGCATGTCGCGTCGCCGCCTCTCGCCTCGGTGGGAACGAGCCTTTAGGGAATGATGTAAGTGAGAAGTCTGATTGGACTCTGTGACGCTCTACAGTCATATAAAGCGAGACCTACAACTTAAAGTGGATTCTGAATCACTACAAACATCCATGGTACCTCCGGGATTTGAACCCGAAACCTGTGGTACCGAAAACAAGGTTTCTCTCATTTCTGGAAGCAGTGACTGCTACGGATGCCACAAGAGGATATGAATTTTAATCCCTTTTTCCAGAAAAGTTAGCTGCGCCTGGCACTACTGGGCGGCGAGTAGAAAAAAGGGACTTTTTTTAGTGTCACCAAAAATTGTATAATGCAAAATTAAAAATTTGATAAAGTCCCATCATGCAAAACAATCACACAACTGTCAATTATCTTACAGCTTAAAACATTTGAAGCAACTTTATCTACAATATAAATACACGAAAGATAAATGCACAAAAAAAATTTACGAATTAAATTAAAATTTAAAAATTAAAATTAAATAGAACATTAAGAAGAAACTTGAATTTGAAAGAGTGGTTCATTCTTATTATTTATTACAAAATATATTCAAAATTTTCAATAGTTTTTTAATAATTCTTTTGTAGATAGTCGAAGAATAAAAACTATACATTTTCTATTATATTACTTTTTTTATACATATTATGTAAAAAAAAAATTGAGTAAAATGCAATAAATAAAAAAAAACCTATTTGATTCACTTAAAAATATTAAAGTTAATGAAAAAAACTATATATTCCCTATTATTATAGATTTTTTTTTATATTATATAAACTGTATCAATGGGCTTAAAAAAACCTATTTGACTCACAAAGAATAATTTAATATTATTCACTAAGTATAATTTTAATAATTTAGAATAATTTTTGTAGTAAAAATGTATGAAATTTTTGTCATCTACTAAAATTTGTAAAGGAAAATTTTTCGTTAAAAATTTTAAAGTTAATGAAAATAAAATATCTATGCATTTCCTATTACGATAATTTTTTTATATATTAGACAAAAATATTGAGTAAAATGCAATAAGTTTTAAAAAAACTTATTTGATTCACAAAGAATAATAAATAATTTACAATAAAAGCACTAGAACATTTTTGTCAACTACTAAAAATTGGAAAAAATTTTTCTTTAAAATTATTAAAGTCAATAAAAATAAAATATGTATATATTTCCAATTATTTTAATTTTTATGTATACTTTATAAAAATATTGAGTAAAATGTAATGAGTTTAAATAAGCTTTATATGATTCACAAAGAATAATTTACAATGTATTTATAAATGCATTAAATTTTATCAAGTACTAAAAGTTGTAAAAGAAAATTTTAAAAATATTAAAGTTAATGAAAGAAACATCTATATCAGTTCTACCATTACAATTTTTTATATATATTATATAAAAAAATTTGAGTAAAATGCAAAATGAGTTTAAAAAAACAATTCGATTCTCAAAAAGAATTATTTACAATGTAAAATAATAATAAATAATACAATAAAAAAATTATAATAATACAATAATTTAATTAAATTATATATAGAAAATAATAAATAAATAAAATAAAATAATAATAAATAAATTATAAAAAATATATATATAAATTAATAAAAAAATATAAATAAATAAAATATATATACATAAACAAAAAATATAAATAATAAAAAATTTACAATAAAAGCAGTAGAAAATTTTTGCCATCTGCTAAAAATTGTAAGAGAATTTTTTTTTTTTTTTTTTTGTTAAAAATGTTAAAGTTATCAATAAAAAAAGTCCTGTCAGAAGTGGGATTCGAACCCACGAACACATTCGTGGACCAGAACACTCAGAACTCTGCTATCAGAGTAAGGAAAACCCTTGAGTCCGGCGCCTTAGACCGCTCGGCCATCCTGACATACCTAGAATAGGAAAATGTGAAATTTATCTACTAATAAGTATAGTACAGTTTTTTTGTTGTTGTTGCTGCTGTCATATCAGTAGTTCCTTTTTATCATGATTGCATAAAAATAAGAGATAAATTTTGTTTTTATTATTTATAGGAGTGAATAATTTTAATTTTTATTCATTTATTAGAATTACTGAAGTGGCAGTTTCTTTATAGTCTTTTGAAAACTCATAGATTCTTCTAAAATTTAAAATTTAAATTAACTAGATGTATAAAGGCCATTATTAATAAAACATTTCTTGACATACAATAATTTATTCAAGAAATCGCAAATCTTAGTTAGTCTTTAAATTTAAATCTAAATTTTAATGAGATGAATGCATTTTTAGTACCTGTCAATCATGTTTGTCTAGTAAAATTCTAATAACACAGAGTGATTATAATTAAAGTCCCACTTCCAAAATGGTGTAAAAAAAAAGCATTCGTCACAAAGAGTTTAACTTTGAATTGAAGATACTTGAAGAAAGGGGTAAGGTACGGCATCGAAAAAGTTGCAAAGTGTGTTAAAAGATGGCGTTGTAAGCGGCATAACGAAAAGGTATTCGGCTGCCAGTGATATTTTGAAACGGAATTACGTATTTGGCATGAGTTGCACATAAGTGTTCAATGTGTTTGATTGTTTCGGTTTTTTGACAGAAAAATTACTTCCAAGTCATCAGCAGTTGTGACACTGTTAGTTGGAAGCCCACCACACCAGCAACGTCCCACTAAATTGGATGGGAAAAATTGGTTTAACTTTTTGTAACTTTTTTTTTTGACGTCATAACCTTCCCCCTTCTTCAAGTATCTTCAGTTCAAATTTGAACTCATTGTGATGATGGGTTCTTTTTACAGCATTTTGAAAGTGGGACCTTTAATTATAATCACCCTGTATTTGTTTAGTTTAATTTTAAAATTTATTCATTTATTTATTTAACAGCAATTTGTGTGGAAAAATCCATATCATACTCATAGTATGTTGAAAATGGAACCAAAAGCAAATAACAATTTCATCAAACAAATAATATTTTTAAAAGAACAAATTATCTCTTAATATTAGTTTAACTGTTAAACAACAGTTAAAAGGTTAAATTAAGGAATTAATTAAAATCTATATTAAATAAGGCTATTAATTAAGATAATAAAACAAAATATAACCGGCATCTTTAAGAAAAAAAAATCTTCTTGGAAAAAATAACAAAAAAATAAATAAATACCAGCCGGTATAGCATTTAGAATAAATACACATTTTTATGAACATTTAATTATTTTAAAATTTTTTTTTGAATAGTAACAACTTTTAATTAGAATCTATTTTTATTTTTTACACTTTCAATTAACACTATCTTATACTTGCAATTAATTGCAAATGCTTAAAAAGAATTCATTAAGGATGTTGTAAATAATGGAAGAAAAATGTATTTTTAAAAATATATTTATATACAAAAATCTATTTAAGTATATTTTAGCGATATACTTCTTTTAAGCGTATATTTTAGCGATATTTCTGCCTTTTTAAATTGCAGATACTAAGAAATATAAAAAAAAGTTTTAAAATAATAAATTTTAAAATTTACTTCTCAGTTTTTAAACTTTTTTTAGTTAATTAACTAGCAACTAAATTTTTATTTTTTTTTTCTAATGAAAAATAACAATAATTTGAGGGATTATTCATAAATATATAAATGTAATAAAAAGTAAATTTAAAATAGCAGATGTATTTTTAAATGTATCATTAAATAACAGGTCCATAATATTAATACACGTGCATATACATATCACAGTTGGAATATTTTTAAAAACAAACATTAATAGATGTTGTTAATAAAAAAAAAAATTTTAGAAAAACGAGAGTGAATAAATCATAAAAAATACAAAAACAAACTTCGAAATAAATTAAAAACTAAAAATTAAAATGAATTTAAAAATTACGAAGAAATATGAATTTGAAAGAACTGCCCGTAATTATTATTTACTACAAAATCTGATCAAATATTTTCAATTATTTACTATTCATTTTTTTTTTTGTATATAACCAATAAATAAAAAAAATTTATTTCCTAGTATTATAAATATTCTTTTATCTTTTATATAAATACATTTAACCGAATTTATAAAATGTAATAAATTTAAAAGAAACCTATTTGATTCATAAAAAATGATTTACAATACATTATAAAATATTTTTAATAAATTTTAAATGCTTTAAAATGCTTGTCAATTACTAAACATTACATTAAATAGAAATGGAAAAATAACAAACAACGTTTAAAAGTTTATCTTTTTTTTTTTACCCAACTGCATTATGAGATAAAAATATCTAGACTATTAAATTTCATTTTCACACTGCACTACGATATCTTACTGAATTTTGTTAATGTTTCCTCATTTAATTCCAGAAATTATTGAAAATTACAGAAAAACAAACCCAAAATTTATTAGATGAAATAAACTGGACAGTGTATAAGGAAACCCACTTGATTCGCAAAAAATTAATATTAATAATGCATTATAAAGTAATTTGAATAATATAATAATTTAAATGAATTATAGATGCATTAAAAATGGGCATTATGGGCTAAAAATTTAAGGGTTATTTTCGAGGGGCAAAAATTGTTACAAAATGAGGACCATAATGAAAAAAAAAATTTATCTGTCATATATAAGATTCAAAAAAAAATATTTAAATGCATGCATTTAAAAGTATGTATTTGAGTATGCATTGAGTATAGGCTTATGTATTTGAGTATGTATGTATTTGAGTATGCATTGAGTATAGGCTTATGTATTTGAGTACGTATGTATTTGTGTAAGTATGCATTTAAAAAAAAATACAAGTTTATTTAATTAATGAATTATTAATTATTTTTAAATAAAAATATTTTCTTATATATCAAAAATAAATGAATTAATTACAAATTTTTGTGCTTATTTTGAAATAAAAAATCCTAATTGATTAAAAAAAAAAAAAAAAACTAATTATATTATAACATTATACTGGAGATAAAAAAAAAAACCCTATCACATTTATTTCTTTTAAAATTCTACCTCTACTTCTATTTTCAAGTACTAATAATAAAGTAATTTGAATAATATAATTTAATTGGGATATTTTCAAAAACAATCAGTTAATGAAAATCCTTTTTATAGCAAAACAAGAGTAAATAAGTTAGCAAAACAATACAAAAAAATTTTACGAATAGTGCCACAACTCAAATAAAATTGAATTTTAAATAATCTATTCAAATTTCAATAATTTATTTTCATTTTTGTAGGCAGCCGAAAAATAAAAAATATATATATTCGCTAGTATTATAAATTATTTAAACAATGCATAAAACTATGTAGTAACATGTTTAAAATAGAATGAATTTAAACTAAACCTATTTGATTCGCAAAAAAAAAAAAAAAAAAAAAAAATTCACTAAGTAATTATTTAGAAATAATTTAAATATATTATAAATTCTTTAAAATATTTATTTTCTTCAATTTTAAATAAAATTTTTGGTGCAAAAATATTAAAAAGTTATGATCATAGTGAAAAAAAAATTAACCTGTCAGAAGTGGGATTCGAACCCACGCCCACATTCGTGGACCAGAATACTCAGAACTCCGCTACCAGAACAAGGAAAAACCCTTGAGTCTGGCGACCGCTCGGCCATCCTGACATGCATAGAGGTAGGAAATTCCAAAAATTTAAAGCAGTGTATAAGTGAATAAATGTGAACTGGTGAAAAGTATTTCAGGTAAACATTTTATCAGTCTATTTAAATTCATTTAATTTTGTAATCAAAGATAGCATGTATAGATGGCATTAAAATAATGCTATTAATATATTTCTACAATTATAAAGGAGTGAAAATCAATTAGCGAAATTAAATTTTTATTATAAAGCGTAAGTAAAAAGCTTTTTGAAATGATTTTAATTTAAAAATAGAAAATAATAAGAGTGTTTTTAATCTTATGATACAAAAAGCTATTAAAAATAGTTCAGAATATTCTAAATAACATTAAATTCATAAAAATTAAATTATAATTATAAAACTAGATTCGTAAAAGAGATAATGAAAATAGCTTAAAATTGTTTCCTACTTTCTGCTGCCAAATATAAAAATTTTTATTTGTAGAAGTAATGAGTAATTATTAATAATTTGTAGTAAAATAATATTTTAAATAAATTAATAATTATCAATATAATTAATTAATAATAAATATTTAAATAAATTATAATAAATAAAAATATCGTTTGTTAAAAAATATTTTTATTATTTTGTAATGAAAAAGTGGCCTAATGCCAATTCTAAAATCGTTTGTAAGTTAGTTCTAAAAAGTTTTGAAAAGATTACAATTTAAAAGTAGAGCATAAGAAATATGTTCTTTACTGTACAGTATAAAAACCTTTTAAAAAATGGTTCACATGTATTTGGATTCTTTCCTATATATCCATTAGGCCACGTGGACACGTCCGAGAACGATGCATTGTTATATTGAATAATCTCACGTTCGATTTGTAACAGTTCGTAAAATATGAAATGGTAGTTAATTTTCGAAATAGGAGCAAGAAAAAAAAAAAACACGACCGGTTCCGTAATTAACGTTACACAACAACCGTCCACGACAGGACTCGAACCTGCAATCTTCTGATTCGAAGTCAGACGATCCATTAGACGTGGACACGTCCGAAACGATGCATTGTTATATTGAATAATCTCAATTTGTAACAGTTCGTAAAATATGAAATGGTAGTTAATTTTCGAAATAGGAGCAAGAAAAAAAGAAACACGACCGGTTCCGTAATTAACGTTACACAACAACCGTCCACGACAGGACTCGAACCTGCAATCTTCTGATTCGAAGTCAGACGCCTTATCCATTAGGCCACGTGGACACGTCCGAGAACGATGCATTGTTATATTGAATAATCTCACGTTCGATTTGTAACAGTTCGTAAAATATGAAATGGTAGTTAATTTTCGAAATAGGAGCAAGAAAAAAAAAAAAAACACGACCGGTTCCGTAATTAACGTTACACAACAACCGTCCACGACAGGACTCGAACCTGCAATCTTCTGATTCGAAGTCAGACGCCTTATCCATTAGGCCACGTGGACACGTCCGAGAACGATGCATTGTTATATTGAATAATCTCACGTTCGATTTGTAACAGTTCGTAAAATATGAAATGGTAGTTAATTTTCGAAATAGGAGCAAGAAAAAAAAAAAAACACGACCGGTTCCGTAATTAACGTTACACAACAACCGTCCACGACAGGACTCGAACCTGCAATCTTCTGATTCGAAGTCAGACGCCTTATCCATTAGGCCACGTGGACACGTCCGAGAACGATGCATTGTTATATTGAATAATCTCACGTTCGATTTGTAACAGTTCGTAAAATATGAAATGGTAATTTTTCGAAATAGGAGCAAGAAAAAAAAAAAAAACACGACCGGTTCCGTAATTAACGTTACACAACAACCGTCCACGACAGGACTCGAACTCGAACCTGCAATCTTCTGATTCGAAGTCAGACGCCTTATCCATTAGGCCACGTGGACACGTCCGAGAACGATGCATTGTTATATTGAATAATCTCACGTTCGATTTGTAACAGTTCGTAAAATATGAAATGGTAGTTAATTTTCGAAATAGGAGCAAGAAAAAAAAAAACACGACCGGTTCCGTAATTAACGTTACACAACAACCGTCCACGACAGGACTCGAACCTGCAATCTTCTGATTCGAAGTCAGACGCCTTATCCATTAGGCCACGTGGACACGTCCGAGAACGATGCATTGTTATATTGAATAATCTCACGTTCGATTTGTAACAGTTCGTAAAATATGAAATGGTAGTTAATTTTCGAAATAGGAGCAAGAAAAAAAAAAAAAACACGACCGGTTCCGTAATTAACGTTACACAACAACCGTCCACGACAGGACTCGAACCTGCAATCTTCTGATTCGAAGTCAGACGCCTTATCCATTAGGCCACGTGGACACGTCCGAGAACGATGCATTGTTATATTGAATAATCTCACGTTCGATTTGTAACAGTTCGTAAAATATGAAATGGTAGTTAATTTTCGAAATAGGAGCAAGAAAAAAAAAACACGACCGGTTCCGTAATTAACGTTACACAACAACCGTCCACGACAGGACTCGAACCTGCAATCTTCTGATTCGAAGTCAGACGCCTTATCCATTAGGCCACGTGGACACGTCCGAGAACGATGCATTGTTATATTGAATAATCTCACGTTCGATTTGTAACAGTTCGTAAAATATGAAATGGTAGTTAATTTTCGAAATAGGAGCAAGAAAAAAAAAACACGACCGGTTCCGTAATTAACGTTACACAACAACCGTCCACGACAGGACTCGAACCTGCAATCTTCTGATTCGAAGTCAGACGCCTTATCCATTAGGCCACGTGGACACGTCCGAGAACGATGCATTGTTATATTGAATAATCTCACGTTCGATTTGTAACAGTTCGTAAAATATGAAATGGTAGTTAATTTTCGAAATAGGAGCAAGAAAAAAAAAAAACACGACCGGTTCCGTAATTAACGTTACACAACAACCCGTCCACGACAGGACTCGAACCTGCAATCTTCTGATTCGAAGTCAGACGCCTTATCCATTAGGCCACGTGGACACGTCCGAGAAACGATGCATTGTTATATTGAATAATCTCACGTTCGATTTGTAACAGTTCGTAAAATATGAAATGGTAGTTAATTTTCGAAATAGGAGCAAGAAAAAAAAAAACACGACCGGTTCCGTAATTAACGTTACACAACAACCGTCCACGACAGGACTCGAACCTGCAATCTTCTGATTCGAAGTCAGACGCCTTATCCATTAGGCCACGTGGACACGTCCGAGAACGATGCATTGTTATATTGAATAATCTCACGTTCGATTTGTAACAGTTCGTAAAATATGAAATGGTAGTTAATTTTCGAAATAGGAGCAAGAAAAAAAAAAAAACACGACCGGTTCCGTAATTAACGTTACACAACAACCGTCCACGACAGGACTCGAACCTGCAATCTTCTGATTCGAAGTCAGACGCCTTATCCATTAGGCCACGTGGACACGTCCGAGAACGATGCATTGTTATATTGAATAATCTCACGTTCGATTTGTAACAGTTCGTAAAATATGAAATGGTAGTTAATTTTCGAAATAGGAGCAAGAAAAAAAAAAACACGACCGGTTCCGTAATTAACGTTACACAACAACCGTCCACGACAGGACTCGAACCTGCAATCTTCTGATTCGAAGTCAGACGCCTTATCCATTAGGCCACGTGGACACGTCCGAGAACGATGCATTGTTATATTGAATAATCTCACGTTCGATTTGTAACAGTTCGTAAAATATGAAATGGTAGTTAATTTTCGAAATAGGAGCAAGAAAAAAAAAACCACGTTCCGTAATTAACGTTACACAACAACAACCGTCCACGACAGGACTCACTGCAATCTTCTGATTCATTTAGGCCACGTTATATTGATATTGAATAATCTCACGTTCGATTTGTAACAGTTCGTAAAATATGAAATGGTAGTTAATTTTCGAAATAGGAGCAAGAAAAAAAAAAACGAAACGACAGGACTCGAACCTGCAATCTTCTGATTCGAAGACGCCTTATCCATTAGGCCACGTGGACACGTCCGAGAACGATGCATTGTTATATTGAATAATCTCACGTTCGATTTGTAACAGTTCGTAAAATATGAAATGGTAGTTAATTTTCGAAATAGGAGCAAGAAAAAAAAAACACGACCGGTTCCGTAATTAACGTTACACAACATCCGTCCACGACAGGACTCGAACCTGCAATCTTCTGATTCGAAGTCAGACGCCTTATCCATTAGGCCACGTGGACACGTCCGAGAACGATGCATTGTTATATTGAATAATCTCACGTTCGATTTGTAACAGTTCGTAAAATATGAAATGGTAGTTAATTTTCGAAATAGGAGCAAGAAAAAAAAAAAGAAACACGACCGGTTCCGTAATTAACGTTACACAACAACCGTCCACGACAGGACTCGAACCTGCAATCTTCTGATTCGAAGTCAGACGCCTTATCCATTAGGCCACGTGGACACGTCCGAGAACGATGCATTGTTATATTGAATAATCTCACGTTCGATTTGTAACAGTTCGTAAAATATGAAATGGTAGTTAATTTTCGAAATAGGAGCAAGAAAAAAAAAAACACGACCGGTTCCGTAATTAACGTTACACAACAACCGTCCACGACAGGACTCGAACCTGCAATCTTCTGATTCGAAGTCAGACGCCTTATCCATTAGGCCACGTGGACACGTCCGTCCGAGAACGATGCATTGTTATATTGAATAATCTCACGTTCGATTTGTAACAGTTCGTAAAATATGAAATGGTAGTTAATTTTCGAAATAGGAGCAAGAAAAAAAAAACACGACCGGTTCCGTAATTAACGTTACACAACAACCGTCCACGACAGGACTCGAACCTGCAATCTTCTGATTCGAAGTCAGACGCCTTATCCATTAGGCCACGTGGACACGTCCGAGAACGATGCATTGTTATATTGAATAATCTCACGTTCGATTTGTAACAGTTCGTAAAATATGAAATGGTAGTTAATTTTCGAAATAGGAGCAAGAAAAAAAAAAAACACGACCGGTTCCGTAATTAACGTTACACAACAACCGTCCACGACAGGACTCGAACCTGACTCAATAATCTCACGTTCGATTTGTAACAGTTCGATTAATTTTCGAAATAGTCAAGAAAAAAAAACGCCGTAATGTTACACAACAACCGTCCACGACCACGAACCTGGAATCTTCTGATTCGAAGTCGTCCATTAGGCCACGTGGACACGTCCGAGAACGATGCATTGTTATATTGAATAATCTCACGTTCGATTTGTAACAGTTCGTAAAATATGAAATGGTAGTTAATTTTCGAAATAGGAGCAAGAAAAAAAAAACAAACGACCGGTTCCGTAATTAACGTTACACAACAACCGTCCACGACAGGACTCGAACCTGCAATCTTCTGATTCGAAGTCAGACGCCTTATCCATTAGGCCACGTGGACACGTCCGAGAACGATGCATTGTTATATTGAATAATCTCACGTTCGATTTGTAACAGTTCGTAAAATATGAAATGGTAGTTAATTTTCGAAATAGGAGCAAGAAAAAAAAAAAAAAACACGACCGGTTCCGTAATTAACGTTACACAACAACCGTCCACGACAGGACTCGAACCTGCAATCTTCTGATTCGAAGTCAGACGCCTTATCCATTAGGCCACGTGGACGTCCGAGAACGATGCATTGTTATATTGAATAATCTCACGTTCGATTTGTAACAGTTCGTAAAATATGAAATGGTAGTTAATTTTCGAAATAGGAGCAAGAAAAAAAAAAAAAACACGACCGGTTCCGTAATTAACGTTACACAACAACCGTCCACGACAGGACTCGAACCTGCAATCTTCTGATTCGAAGTCAGACGCCTTATCCATTAGGCCACGTGGACACGTCCGAGAACGATGCATTGTTATATTGAATAATCTCACGTTCGATTTGTAACAGTTCGTAAAATATGAAATGGTAGTTAATTTTCGAAATAGGAGCAAGAAAAAAAAAAACACGACCGGTTCCGTAATTAACGTTACACAACAACCGTCCACGACAGGACTCGAACCTGCAATCTTCTGATTCGAAGTCAGACGCCTTATCCATTAGGCCACGTGGACACGTCCGAGAACGATGCATTGTTATATTGAATAATCTCACGTTCGATTTGTAACAGTTCGAAATATGAAATGGTAGTTAATTTTCGAAATAGGAGCAAGAAAAAAAAAAAAAACACGACCGGTTCCGTAATTAACGTTACACAACAACCGTCCACGACAGGACTCGAACCTGCAATCTTCTGATTCGAAGTCAGACGCCTTATCCATTAGGCCACGTGGACACGTCCGAGAACGATGCATTGTTATATTGAATAATCTCACGTTCGATTTGTAACAGTTCGTAAAATATGAAATGGTAGTTAATTTTCGAAATAGGAGCAAGAAAAAAAAAACACGACCGGTTCCGTAATTAACGTTACACAACAACCGTCCGTCCACGACAGGACTCGAACCTGCAATCTTCTGATTCGAAGTCAGACGCCTTATCCATTAGGCCACGTGGACACGTCCGAGAACGATGCATTGTTATATTGAATAATCTCACGTTCGATTTGTAACAGTTCGTAAAATATGAAATGGTAGTTAATTTTCGAAATAGGAGCAAGAAAAAAAAAAACACGACCGGTTCCGTAATTAACGTTACACAACAACCGTCCACGACAGGACTCGAACCTGCAATCTTCTGATTCGAAGTCAGACGCCTTATCCATTAGGCCACGTGGACACGTCCGAGAACGATGCATTGTTATATTGAATAATCTCACGTTCGATTTGTAACAGTTCGTAAAATATGAAATGGTAGTTAATTTTCGAAATAGGAGCAAGAAAAAAAAAAAAACGACCGGTTCCGTAATTAACGTTACACAACATCCGTCCACGACAGGACTCGAACCTGCAATCTTCTGATTCGAAGTCAGACGCCTTATCCATTAGGCCACGTGGACACGTCCGAGAACGATGCATTGTTATATTGAATAATCTCACGTTCGATTTGTAACAGTTCGTAAAATATGAAATGGTAGTTAATTTTCGAAATAGGAGCAAGAAAAAAAAAAAACACGACCGGTTCCGTAATTAACGTTACACAACAACCGTCCACGACAGGACTCGAATCTTCTGATTCGAAGTCAGACGCCTTATCCATTAGGCCACGTGGACACGTCCGAGAACGATGCATTGTTATATTGAATAATCTCACGTTCGATTTGTAACAGTTCGTAAAATATGAAATGGTAGTTAATTTTCGAAATAGGAGCAAGAAAAAAAAAGAAAAAAAATTCACGACCGGTTCCGTAATTAACGTTACACAACAACCGTCCACGACAGGACTCGAACCTGCAATCTTCTGATTCGAAGTCAGACGCCTTATCCATTAGGCCACGTGGACACGTCCGAGAACGATGCATTGTTATATTGAATAATCTCACGTTCGATTTGTAACAGTTCGTAAAATATGAAATGGTAGTTAATTTTCGAAATAGGAGCAAGAAAAAAAAAAAACACGACCGGTTCCGTAATTAACGTGCTAATGTGTACGACGCTTTACACTGATATAAGGACTTAATGATTATAAATACCAAAATAATACCCATATTTATTATAGTAGACGATTTCATGGGTTGAATGCTATTATACATACGACTTATTTTCAGTGTATAAATTTTTATAAAATGTGCTCAACAATATCAGATGGAACCCAACAATAACGTACAAGGATTGAATAAGTGTGAGGATGATTAGATTCCCACTGATGGAGTTGCATTCGCTGTTTTTCATATCAAAGAACGACGGTAAAAATTGTAACAGCATATTAAATATTTATTGTGTAATTTTTGGTAATTATCCCTATAGAAATTTTACTGTGTATCAATTTTTTCCTTTCCTTTTCCACTACAATAGAACACTCACATTTTCTGCAAATTATGTTTTTTGAATGTTACTGTTAGTTTTCTACACTCAAGAGCAAAACATTATGACCACCTGTCAATAACGAGTTGGCCCACCTTGGCGCGCAACACAGTTTCAACCTGCCTTGGCATGGATTAATCCCACCACTTAATACCAGTTAAATACCACTTCCACCTGATCACGTGCCTTCCACGTCATCCAGGTGAGTTCATTGCAAAATGTAGGGGGTCATAATGTTTTGGCTCTTGAGTGTATTATTATTAATTGCGCAATCCTAACTCATTGCATAAATTTCTTAAAATTGTTGAATTAATTGAAACGAATAAATGTGAAATTTTAAATATATTATAGATTCAGTGTTGCATTAGATGTCTCCTGATCATACGAAATTTTAATTTTAATTTTTCAATTATTTCAAAAAATTTAGCAAGATTTCTTGTTAACTACGGAATTTTTAGTAATTTGAATTTATTGAAAATTAAATTATTATAATTAAATTATCTTTAAAATTATTTACCTTTTTTTATTAAATTAAATAACTTTTAATTTTATACCGTAAGTTTCTATAAAAGGTCTGAAATATCGTGAAACTATCTTGATGATAAATTTGTGAAATTGTCCTGTGTTTTGAATTATTTTCTAAGATAGTCAAGTTATTTATTTTTCAATCTAAAAGAAGATTAATATTATTAATAGGTACGTACGATTGTTATACGGTATTTTTTTTTTTTTTTTATAGATTTGTATGAACTTTTATTTTTATCTTATGATTTAGTTTAGTTTGTCATTTTTGAGCATTCTAATTATTCAATTTTTTATTTTTTATTCCTGCATTAGAATTATAAGAATCATGATAAAGATAACTTAAATTTTGAGAATAACCAATTTATCAATTAAAATTTTGCAGATTAGTGCCAAAGCTGTTAAGAAATAATCTGCAATTTTTGCAATTGTTTTCCAATATCAGGCATTTTGAGGCACGGTCATTTGACACTGAAACGACAAATCTGTGAAGCAGGTTCAGCGTTACCAGGTTCACAAAGTGTTATAACTGTGCACTACACATTCTGCTACCTTATATTATATAAAACAGCCAAATGTTTTATCTAGCTTCTGATTACTTCCTTTTCCGTACCTACTTGATTTAATGGAGAGTTTTTTCGACCTATGGATTTGGTATTTAATTTATTTAAGTATATGCTTAAAATAATTTCTTGCGTTTTTTGAAATGTACTTACTTTTTTTTTGAAATGAATAATAAAAACTATCGAAAATTACAACAAATATATAATAAACTATTGGAAATTGAATAATAAATAATAGCAACATTCAATTATTTCAAATTCAAGTTCTTTTGAGCGGATGTAATACTCGTAATTTTTAATTATATTTGTGCTGTTTTATATAAATTTTATATAAGAAATATACAAAAAGTCGTTAAATATTAAGATTTAAAATTTATATCTAACTTCCTTCAAATATTTTTGTTATTTAAACAGACAGCCTAATTCTTTCATTAACGAAAAATAACTCCAATTTAGCAATTATCCGTAAACATAATAAAAAAATAAAAATTTAAAGTCACAGATTTATTATCAAAGTATCATTAAATAGCATGCCTATATTATTAATATACGTGCTTGTACATTTTATTACAGTCTAGATATTTTAAAAACAATCAATCAGTTAATAATAAAAAAACTTTTTTATAGAAAAACAATAGTGAATAAAACAGCACAATATAATTTTAAAAAATTACGAGTATTATATCCGCTCAAAGAACTTGAATTTGAAATAATTGAATGTTGCTATTATTTATTACAAACCTGTTCAATTTCCAATAGTTTATTATATATTTTTGTAATTTTCGATAGTTTTTTATTATTCATTTCCAAAGAAAAATATTTATTCGCTAGTATTATAAATTGTTTATTATACATTCCATAAAAATATTTAGTAAAATGTATTGAGTTTAAAATAAACTTATTTTACACAAAAATTAATAAATTAAATAATAAAATAAAAATATAAATAAATTTAAAATATTTTTATCTAAAATTTTAAAAAGTAAATTTTCAGTGGCAAAAAAAATATTAAAAAGTTGGGATTATA